>CAKNXH010061397.1:69062-118556 GCA_932178445.1 Andricus quercusramuli
ACTCCCAAACCCGTAAACCCACAAGCCTCAAACCCACAAGCCTCAAAGCCACAAACCTCAAGCCCACAAAAATTAAACCTCAAATACACGAATATAAAACCCCCAAGGCCATGAACCTACAAACCTCAAACTCACAAATCCATAAAACTAAAACCCCAAAACCACGAACCTCAAACCCACGAATCTCAAACTAACAAACCTCAAACCCACAAACCCGTAAACCCACAAACCCGTGAACCCACAAACCTCAAACCCACAAAAACTAAACCACAAATCAGTAAACCCAAAACCCAAAACCATTGAACCCCAAACCCATGAACCCTTAACCCATAAATAAAAAAAACCTATAAACCCTCAACCAAAAAAACTATAAACCCTGAACCCATAAGCCCTAAATCCACTAACTCTAAACCCATAAACCATAAGTTCTAAAGGTTGGTGGGTTTGTGGACTGTTCTGCATGATGTACTTATATGTTTGTTTGTTATTTTGAGGTTCGTGGGTTTGAGGTTTGTGGGTTTAATGATTTGGGGGTTTGAGGTTTTTGGATTTAAAGTTTGTGGATTTGTGGTTTCTGAGTTTGAGGTTTGTGGCTTTGCTGTTTGTGGGTATGTGGATTTGTGGTTTCAGGTTTATGTGTGTGAGGTTTGTGGGTTTAGGGTTTTAGGTTTATGGATTTGTGATTTTGAGGTTTGTAGGTTTATGGGCTTCGGGGTTTTATGTTTGTAGATTTGAGGTTTGTGCGTTTGAGGTTTGTGGGTTTACAGGTTAGGGGCTTTGAGGTTTATTGGTTTGAGGTTCGTGGGTTTGAGGTTCGTGGTTTGTGGTATAATTTTTGTGTGGTCTGAGGTTTGAGTTTGTGCGTTCGAGATTTATGGGTTTACGGGTTTGAGGGATTGAGGTTTGTTGGTTCGCGGTTTGTGGGATTATGGGTTGGAGGTTTGTGGGTTTGTGGATTTGTGGTTTTAGGTTTATGTGATTGAGGTTTGTGGGTTTGTGGTTTTAGGTTTATGGATTTGTGAGTTTGAGGTTTGTAGGTTTATGGGCTTGAGGATTTTAAGTTTGTGGATTTGAGGTGTGTGCGTCTGAGGTTTTTAGGTTTGAGGTTTGTGGGTTCATATTTTTTTAGGTTAGAGTTTGTGGAAAACTTAGAAAGTAGCAGTGATACATGAAATTGTAAATCGTTACGAGTATTTTGAAAAAAAATTTTGTTGAGTGTAGAAATGGCAATCTTTTTAATTTCCTTGATATTTTCAGAATTTCTCATATCTTCAACATGTTCATTGCATGAGTGAGTCGGTTTGGTAACACTTGAAAAATTAGCATACTTGATTTTTTTTTGTCTGACCTTCTATAGCCGACAATATTTGTATACAAAAATAACAATCTTTTTGATCTTGAGGGTTGTCTCCAAAGTGTAGGTGATGCAAATTTTTTCTCGTTTGCTGTACTGCGGCGTAGCATATTATATCAAAGACCACATATGACATGTGGTACTCCACGCTCTGTTGATTTTTGCTTTTAATATGAAAATACTCTTTATACAATTGTTTGATTAGATATGTTATATTTCTTTTACATTTCTGAGTGACAGATTCACTGCAAACATAACAGAAAGCGTTAGCGTTTCCGCAACATGGGTGGCTACGGCAAAAATTTGGTTCGTTTTTGTTTGTTCGTTTTTGAAAATCCATACTTTATAAAAGAACCCGCACGCTAGGGATCCTGGTCTGACCGCAGGTAAGTCCGCCATCCTAGATGTAATAACCTTCATATCTCCCCAGGCCTAAGTATGAAGACTTCTCGACTTTGGTCCACTGTTTTCCCCTCAGCACCCACGAAGTGAAATGAGCTTGTGGTTGAAGTGAAAATACCTAATTGGTGAGTCGATAGTGGGGCGAAAATCCATCCGTGCAGCGATGAGAAAACCAAACAACCGTTGTCAAAGTAGGGCAGGATTAGACTCGTAACCAAAAGTGTCCGCGTAGAGGTAGGTAAAGAGTCCTTATTCCTATATAGTTGCTGTAAAATACTGTATGTTTTCCTCCAGATGCTCTGTACGTGTTTCTTCCAAGACAAGGTATGGTTATGAAAATATCCCAGATCTTTAACTATTTCCGAGAAAGGGATAGCGAGATTCATGATACGAAGTGGTGGAAAAGATGACAAAGTAGATGACGTTGGTCCCACAACTTGAGTTTTCCCCGGGTTGAAAGTAAGTCCATTCTGCCAGGTCCAGAGGATCACACGATTAATATCCTCCTGCACTGATACAAGTGATCCAATTATCAAAGAAATTGATTCCGATAAATAAATTTTGGAATCACCAGCATATTCGTGGTAGCTGCAATGTTGAAGTTCACTTTTGAGGACAGATGTGAACAAATCGAAGAGGAGGAGTGCCACAATGGAACCCTGTGGAACCCCATACTTGGCCTCATCCCAGTCAGAAAGCCCACCAATACTATTAATAATTATGTGAGACCGATTATCAAAATAGGACTGAAACCATTTGATGATAGATTTTGGAAAGATAAAAGATTTCAACTTTCGTAGGAGTAACTCATGATTAACCATACAAACTGCCTTCGAAAAATCAAACAGAACAACAATCGTGATCTCCCTGCTATCCATTGCTAATTTGAGATTCGTCGTTACCTTAAGGGAAGCAGTGAGAGTACTATGCTTTGCACGAAAACCTGATTGCATCCGGTCAATTATTATTATTATACCATTAAGCCATTTCCCTTTCGGGGTAGGCGTGACTTGCTCGGTTGGAAAGTAGTGGGATAGGTATATAGGTGTGAGGTAGGTCGTTATATGGTATAGGGTAGATAGGTATATAGGTATATGTGTTATGGTATAGATATTTTAGATTGATCTGGAGTTTTCGCGTTATTTATTCAAATAACACGTTCACTCCGCAACACTGCTCCGACCCAGGTTGTTGATCAATCTCTCTAGCGATCACCCCAAGTGAGGAGCCTCACAGAATTGTTATGTATGGTTCCCCACTTGGGCCCATTAGTATCCAAGGTCTTTGTTTCCGGCATCATTCACTCTATTGTCACTCTGCTTATAAACTATTTGTCGCCACATATTTCTGTCCTGGCATACTACTCTAGCTTCATTTACGTCCATGCATTTCTTCATGCAAGCTCTTCTGTTCCTATGACTTCTTATGTCTCTTCGGATCAATGTCTCATTTACAGATTCTAACCATTCTTTCGGCGGTCTACCTCTGGGCATTCTGCCATTTACTTTACCTTTATATACTTGCTTCGTCAGTCTTTCATTTTTCATTCTTTCAAGATGTCCGAACCATCTTAACTGATTTCTTTCCCATATGTCAACTGGCGTGTCTCCTGTACCACATTCTTTGAGGATTATCTCGTTTCGGACTTTGTCCATCAGTGTTTTTCCGCATGTTATGCGCAGAGGTTTCATGCCGATCGCGTTGATTTTACTCCTGTCCTTTTCTTGACAGGTCCATGCCTCGCTACCGTGTAGTACAGTTGGTACGAATATGGAATTATGTATGGCCATTTTAGCTTTTTTTGATATGTTTTTATTCGTGAGGATGGATCCTGCTCTACCGATAACCTGCTTACCCTTATTTATGCGCCTATCTAATTCCCCATCTATTTTTCCGTCGCTAGTGAATAGACTACCTAGATATACGTACTTGTCAACTTGTTCTAATCTCACATCATTTAGGACAATGTTGCATATTGTTTTCTCACTTTTTCCCTCAAAAACCATGACTTTCGTTTTATTCACGTTAATTTTGAGGTCCATGTTCTTCATGCTTGTGTTAAGTTTATTCAACATTCTTTGCAAGTCTTCGACTGATTCTGCCATAACAATCTTGTCATCTGCGAAAGCCAACCCACGTACTTTGACGGTTTCGAGATCTATACCTTTTTCGTTGAAGAGGGCAGTTCTTAGACACTTATCCATGAATATGATAAATAGCCACGAGGACATAACGCATCCTTGTTTCACGCCTTGCATAATATCGAACCAGTCACTCAGTTTCCCATTTACCCTTACACTTGCTTTACTACCCGTATATATTGTTTTTATTGCTTGTAGGAGCCCTCCATTCACTCCATACTCTTTAAGGACTTCCCAAAGTTTACTTCTATTTACCGTGTCGAAAGCTTTTTCTAGGTCAATAAATGCACAGAAAACTTTCTTTCCTACTCTCAAGCTTTTTTCTGTGATCTGTCTTAGGCTAAATATCTGATCTGTACATGATCTTCCTGGCATAAATCCACTTTGGACTTCCCATATCTTCTCTTCTGTAATTTCCATTACCCTACGAATAAGCATTTTTGAGTATATTTTACTTACGGTACTTAGTAGGCTGATACCTCTGTAATTACTGCAGTTGCTTTTATCTCCCTTTTTATATATTGGTACAATAATCGCCTTTCTCCAATCGTCTGGGACTTCTCCTGTCTCGAAACATAAATTTATCAATTCGCACAACCTGTGAGGTATGTACTCGCCACCGTATTTAAGCATTTCAGCGCTAATACTGTCTAAACCAGCAGCCTTACCGTTTTTCAAGTTGTTAATTATATCTCTGACCTCAGTGACACTGACTTTTTCAATTGGGTTTTCTAATGCATTATGTTCAATGTCGTAGTTTTGTTGCCCTATATCTTCACCTCCTAATAGTTCTTTAAAAGAATCTTTTAAAGCGTCTACTATCCCGTCTATATCATATAGCATTTCACCTTTGCTGTTTCTCATGCTAAAAAACTCTGTACTTTTACTTCCCTTCATCTCTTTAAATAATAGTTTCATAATTCCTTCAGAGCAGTTTTTTATTTTGTTCTCTTCTTCTGTTCTGGTTTTCTCTTTACTCTCTTTGACTAGACGTTTAGTTTTCCTCTTTTTGTGTCTGTAATCATTTTTGAGTCTATTTCTCTCCTCATCGCTAAGACCTGTCATGTTCAACGTTCTTTTGTACGCTTCTTTCTTTTCTTGTTGGGCTGCCGCAATTTCATCGTTCCACCACGCATCGCCAGACTTTTTTCCTACCCTCGCCATACCACACACTTCAATCGCAGTTTCAACAATGGTATCCCGCAATAAAGCCCACGCACCTTCTACATCTTTGTTCCTTTCAAGCGACTCCCAAATTGCCTTATCTATGCGTTCGTTTATCTTATTCTGAAAATCTATTCGTAATTCCGGTTTCTGTAAATTTTCGACCTTGATTCGCGTTTGTTTCGTTTGTTTGGTTCTCTTTCTTCTCCACCCCTGCCCTAAGTTCATCCTGGAGACTAAAAGGTAATGATCAGTATTGCATTCGGCCCCCCTCATGACTCTTGTATCTGTAACTAGTTCTCTTAGTCTTTCATCTGCAATAACGAGGTCAATTATACTGCGGTTATTTCCTTTACACCAGGTGTAAGTATGGATCATTTTATGTCGAAACCAGGTATTTGTAATAAATAGGTCCTTCTCTAAGCATAAGCTAACTAATTTTTCCCCGTTATAATTTTTTCTTGTTGGATCCCCAAAATTACCTAGTACCCCTCCTGTATCTGTATCCTGACGTTGGACGCCGACCCATCCGTTCATATCTCCTAACAAAATTATTCTTTCACCTTGGTCGCAAGTACCTATTGTATCATTTAAAGTGTCCCAGAAGGCGTCCTTAACTTCCTTTGAATCGCTATCAACTGGTGCGTAGCACGCTACGATAAATAATCTTCTGATTCCTACCTTCATTCTAGCCCATAGCAATCTGGGTGATACAAAATTATGCTCTATGAGATGCTGTCTTGCTTTTTCATTCATAATTAAACCGACCCCTTGACTACGATGTGATTCGCTATCTACTCCTGACCATATTTCACAACCGCCTTCCAACACCCCATTTTCTATTTTTATAAATTCGCGACCCTTTTTCTTCGTCTCAGGTACACAAAGAATGTCTAGTTTCCTTACGTGCATAGTTTCTCGTAGTTCTCTTATCTTAAGATCATTCACTCCTCTAGCATTCCAAACACCCAGTCTCCATTCATCGCCCGAAACACGACCTTTACGTTTACCGTGTGCATGCCTTTGGTCAATCCGAGTTTCAGTCCTTTCCGAGGCTACTTTATTGTTTGTATTATTCATGTTTAGATTGTACTCCCAACTATCACCTGTATGCGCGAGATTTGTTTTGCGAGTTGAAATCATGTCCGAATTAAGCAGTGATATGTCTCATGGTGGAGTCAATCTGTAACGTCAGTCCCACCAAAACTTCTGTTACTGGGGGAGGGGGCGGGGGGATAAGGACATGAGAAAGGAAGCCGACAGTCTCAATAGGTGGGTGATTTATGCTGATAAGGTCACCAGCCTTAAGCAGCGTTCTATTAGATAGGAGTTGATATGTTCCCGTTTGCCGAAAGTCTTTCGAGGTAGTAGGTTTGGAAATTTTGGGAATTGGGCAAATAACAGCCTTTGTGCAGATATCTGGGAAAATACCGACCTGAAGGGAAGCATTATAAATATGCAATAGGATAGGGAAGACAATTGGAAGGGCAAGTTTAATCATTTTGATTGATATTCCATCAGTCCCAATAGCATTTGATTTGATTTCAAGTGTTTTTTCCAAAAGTATTTCAGGTGTGATGTCATGGAAAAAGAAGTCAGAGTCATTGAATGTTGAATTAAGAGAGGTAGTGGAAGATGAGGTTGTTGAGTCTGGAACTGAGAATGTAAAAAAAGTCTTTAAAAGGTCATCAGGCGAGAAATTACTGTCTATAGATTCGTGCTTGAGCGGGATTTGGTATAAACGTCTAAGCAGATGTAAAATGTCCTCTTTTTCGTCTCTATATGCAATCTCATTCTGATTGTATTGATTGAACGCATCTCTAATCTTAGTTTGAACTAGGTTCCTGAGTTTACGAAATTGAGTTAGTATTATAATGCTTATTGTTCTTTTTGTAAGTCGGTGCTTGTCATCACCTTCCCTCATCAGATTTTAAATTTCAGATGTGATCCAGGGGGCAGCTTTATTGAAGTTCTCAGGGACATGTAGCAGAGAAAATTTGTTGAAAGCGGAGACTAGGTAATTAGTCATAGCGCCGATTTTATTATTTACATCTGTATCTAGTAATATTTTTCCTATTCATGCGTTCATGGAATGCATGTTCATGAATATGAAAAAGATTTTGATGTCGTATGAGCTAACGCTTGCTTTCCCGGAATCACCCGGATTAGAGTTGGGCACGGAGGGTGTCATTTTGGCATCTCAAGACGGTGTCACTTCCACTCTAGCATACCGTGGCCACATTTTGAGCCAAGGCATTCCCTATGCTAGCTGCAGAGCGTGTCATGCACAACCCGAGCATCTAGGGCACATACTATCTAGCTGTCCAAGTCATGCGGGAACTACCTACATCCAAAGGGACAATGCGGCATTGAGAGTGATTTATTACCAGCTCTGTTACGCTCTCGAGGCCTGACATAGTTCTCCTTGACATTGAGAAGCGGACCATGTTCGTTATCGAATTTTTCAGCTCGAGCTGACATAAACGTCATAGCCAAGGAGATAGAAGAGAAAGAACACCTTATAAGGGTGTTGCGACGGTCATAACCAGAATAATCTGTTAAGATAATCGTCTTGATCATCGGCGCTCTTGAAGCTGCTGACGTTTCACTTGTTAATAGCCTGAAAAGCATCCCTGCGTCTCAACAAAATGCTGAAACACTTACGGGGAAAATGCAGAATGGACAGAAACTCTGATTGACGAAATGCTTACACACGGTAAACATGAAGGTCGAGTTTCCGGCAATGAATGGAGAAATGCTATATGATATAGACGCGATCAGCAACCTGGTTCATAGCAGTGTTGCGGAAAGAACGTGTCATTTAAATAAATAACACAAGAATTCTATATGAAAGTAAAAAATCTATACCCCCTACCTCACATTACTCCTTTTCTCACTGAGCAAGTCACGCCTATCCCGGAAGTGAAATGGAAAATGTAAGAATAACCATTGTTGTAAATAGTGTTTGTAGCGAAACATTTTATTTTTAGGTATTTTCAAGGATGGACTTACCTTAATTTTTTGAATTGACGCAAATCTTGCTGAAAATAATATATCTCCGATGAAATTTGGTCAAATATAAAAATTTGAATGTTTATAAACAGTTCGGATAAACAAATCAAACATTTTGGGCAGTTACACGTAGAACAGATTTTCATTTCAAATAAAAAACAGCTGAATCGAATAAGAAAGGACTAATTTTTTAATAAAGCAGTAAAATCATCAATCAAAGCCAATACATTTTCAACCAAAACAGATAAATTTTCAACCAAACAGTTATTTGCATTTTTAATGGAAAAATAATCCTTTCATAAAATAGTTTAATTTTCAACCAAATAGTTACATTTTCAAGGCAAAAGATGAACTTTTACCAAAAGATAACACTTGTATTGAACCAACAAAAAAAAGTTAAATTCTACAAAATAAAAACGAATTTTCAAAAGAATATATAAATTTTTAACCATACAGTTAAATTTTCTACCAATGTGTTAAATTTATGAGCCAAAAGGCAAAAGTCCACGATTTCATTTTTTTTAATTGTTTCAAATTCTAAATTATTTTTGAATCTTTTCAAATCTTTTGAACCTTTTAGATATCTTTCAAAATTATTCAAATTTTTCCTAAAATTTGTTTTAAGTTCCTGGTCAAATTTAAAAATAGCCCCAAAATCATACATATTTCTTTCTACAATTTGGAATAGCTTAAAATTCATTTTTCAAAATGAAAACTAATTGTTAATTTCCTTAGGAATCTAAAGAAATTTTTTTGATTTACTTGAAACCTTTCAAAATTCTTAGAAAGCTCCTTCTTTTGGAAATATTGAAAAATCTACACAAAAAAATAGTTGAAATCTCTTCAAATTTAGGAATTATTTTTGAATCGTTTAAAAATTTTTATAAATATTTCTAAAAGATAAATCAAAATCGTTAAATTTTTAACCTACAAAGATGCAAATTTTCAAACAAAAAACATTAAATTATTTTTTATTAAAAGTTATGAATTTTTAGCGAAAAAAAAATTATTTCCAACAAAATAGTTACATTTTCAACCAAACAGTGAACCTTTGATAAAAGTTGCACTTTCGACTGAAATTGATGAATTTTTGAATTGAAAAGACAAGTTTTTAGAAATCGTTGAATTTTTATCAAAAAAAAAAAAAAAAAAAAAAACAGTTTGACATGGTTTGCCTAAATTAGAATTTTTTGAAAATGTGCAAAGAACCTTTTTTTTATTGAGTGTTTGCACACATTTCGCAAAATTAGGATTATGCCGAACATGAAATTTCTTTAGCTTCAACTAAAGAAATAAGTTATCGTTTTCCTGCTTCGGAAAAAAATGCTTTTCTCAATTGAGTGATTTTGAATTTTTGTCACGACAATGGAGTATTTTAAAAACCACGAGAAAAACGTTTTCATGGCAGCAAAATAATAACTTGTTTCTTTGTTTCCGGCTGGAAAAATTTAAGACTTGACATATTTAACACTTTTCGAAAATTTTTGATTCAATTCAACCCCAAAGGAATGTTTCTACACAAATTAAAAAATTCCAAATTAGGCAAACATTTTCTTCTTCAATTGCTAGTTTTGTATTATTGTTTACTAGCAAAAACTGAAGAATATGCAACATTTTCCTAAACGTTAGAACTATTAGAAAGTTTTTCTTAAGTTTCGAATAAAAACAAGAACAGAACATACAACCACGTTTTGCCCCGTGGCAAGTATACTACTTTTTTTATGAGAATGTGGAAATGAGCGGCTTGAGAAATGACAGACCGGAATGGACCTAAAAAACAACAATGAACACGTTACTTGATTCTAAAATACAGGCAGCGAATACAAATTCAAATAATAGGTGACGATAGGATGTGGCATCAGATTTCAAGAAGCTTTTTTCGATATAATCGCAAGCTCTTTTTTATTATAGGATTATCGCAGTTACATGTAAGATCTCGATTCGACCTCGAGTCACAAACAATAGATTTTATATTTTCTGAATTGGATTAATCGTGTGGAGGATTGTTGCATACATGAGGGTTTACACGCTCCACTTTATAATATAAGCTGATTTGACGGCGGGCACCCACTTGAGTTGCATTGCTTTCTTCATTGTTCATTCGGGTAACCGTACCGCTTTCCATGTTTACTTTAACACGTCTTATACTGCGATTAATATATTTATATAATGCTCTAAGAACATCTACAGATTCTAATATTGCAAAGACATCACCATCAGAAGTTGATAATACAATTTGTTCTTGGGTTGGCAGAGGTCCATACGTATTAGATCCTGTTCTCAATTTCAATGAATAATAGGCAGGAAAAGTGTACCTTCGAAGTTTGAATATCCGGTGCGGATTCATATGGGAATTAAGCCGAATAAATGCAAGTTCTTCAATTCCACATCCGTTTCCGTCAGGAGAAGGAAGCCTTATAGCTGGAGCTGTGGACCTGAAAGGAGAGAAACGTCTGGCAGCAGGAGACCTGGATCTCTCACGAAGAGGAGGTTCGGCAGAAGGAAGAGACCTCTCAGGAGAAAGATTTCTTTCAGAAGAATTAGAAGCTCTGCCACATGAGACACCAGGAATAGGGCTGCCATTAGGTAAAGAATCAAATTGTGAACCTAACTCTGAAATAAGAAGGACAGATTTCGAAATATTTAAAAGATTTGAAAGGTTTCAGGGAAATCGAAAAGGGGAACTAAACAATCTCAAATTTAAATAGACTTGAAAGATTGTAATGGATTTGAAAATATTCAATGCCAGCCAGTGCGTTCCAATCAACTCCTTCATACTGGGATCTTTGAAAACGAAAATGATTTCTAGGTGAAAAGTAAATAAAACAGAATGCGACAAAACAGTTCTTGGTTATTTCGAAAGAAGGCTTTAAGAAGTGGTTCCAAAAATGGCAGAATCGCTGGAAGAATGTTATGGCTTCCGAAGAACCATCGATAAATGAGATGCAGTAAACTTAAAACCAGCTTTTTTCTTTGAGTCATCAGAATCTCATTAGAAAATCTAGACTTGTAAGATCTATTTAGCAGCCTTTAAGGCACAACTAAGATTTTCCATTCCTTCTGACTAGCGAAACTATGTAGGTCTAGAATTAGGCTCTAATCTTATATTTTACCCAAACTTTATTTTTGGGCCTTGATTAAAGGTTCTGAATATGTCCATTTCGGACATATTCACATAGAGCTTGGAAAAAATGAAATAAGAATGCAAATTACGTCGAATAAGTTGTCATTTGCGGAAACCTTATAAGTGTTATTAAAATGATCATAGATATATTATAGTATTATATTCACCAATAGAAATAAAGATGACCGTCAAGGTGAACATAAGAGCATAAAAGATCGCCATTTTTTGCAATTAGGGAAAAAACTGATTGAAGCGTTAAGGAAGAATTCGGTTAACAGTCTGTCTAATGAATATTCTGATGTTTTATCAAAGTACACATATACATGGTATCTTGATCCTTAGACTGTGCATAAAAGGCGTCAAAGCTTATACTTCTGAGATATTTATATTTACGTTTCATAAATCAGTCCAAGAAATTTGGAATCAGAATCTTTAAAACTATAAATTCAATTAATGGAATCGAAGCTTATAATGTGTCCCCTAAGGATTCACATTTTTCTTGTATTTCTTTCTTATATCTTTCTTGCATTACTTCAATCTAAAATAATACTCGTAGGAGTTTATTTAACTATACTTAATTTCTGTCGTTGGACTGGCTTATGGAATATAATCATGAATATTGCAGAAAAACAACCTTGACTATTATTAGTGAGATAAGAACTACAGTACATATTATATAATCTAATAAAGTACTTTCAGAATCACTAATTACACTTTGAACCAAATTCTTCATCAACGCAGTTATCAGTTTTCCCCTAATTGCAAATAATGGAGATCGCTTATACTCTGGTCTTCACCTGGATGGTCATCCTCAATTTTACTGGTGAATATGATATTATATTATACAGGGTTTCTCGCGAGTAATCCTTATCCTTGTAATGACAGGTAGAACAAAAAAAAGTCGAAAAGTGCGATAAATTTTTGGGTCCGATACGTTCTTTGGGATTTTCAGGGCTTTGAAATTGTATTTCGGTGAGCCGCTTTTGTGACAGTGTGCGTGCATGGATACTTGCTATCTTCAGCACCACTCCCCGTCTAGCCACAAGTTACGTAACGACGTTCGAAATGTACGACAAGTTCAACCCTTTACCCATTGATATTTTCGGACGGCTGCTTGAAGTTTTTTCTGTTCTACTAGAATTCCAGTACATGTGTTCATAATAGCGCAATACATTCTGCGAAGAAACACAAAAAATAAAACTTTTCCAATGTTGCCACTAGGAGTTCATGATATTCCAAGTCAATTCAGACAAATTTGATAGTTTGTTTCTTCTTGCAGAGTTAAGTTCACAGTTTGACTGTTTACCTAATGGAGCCCCCATTCCTGGTGTTACTCGTCTCGGCTTATCTTCTTCTTCTGACGTACAACATCCTCCTGCCAGGTATGTTCCTCTGGCTGAGCCTCCTCTTTGTGCAAGGAGCAGGTCTCCATCTAACAGGAACAAGGCTACACCTATCACGCTTATTGCTACTTCTGCTGGACGTGAATATAGTCTTGACCAACTTGGATGTATTCGGCTTACTCCCTGTAAGAATCTGAACTGGGTATTCGAGCTTCGAAGATACACTTTTCCTGCAGATAAGAAAATTCAAATACTCATGAGATGGAATATCTATCGACCCGTGCCAACCCAAGAACAAATTGTACTATCAACATTCGACGGCGACGTTTTTGCAATATTGGAGAGCAGTAATTTTTTTGCTGGAATATATACATATACTTCTTACTTGCGCCCTAGAGTACGGGCAAAAATAAACATAGAAAGCCGCAGGGTCACTCCATTGACCGAAAATGAAATCCAGGAATCTCCAGTAGGCTCCAAACGCAAAATCTGCGTTTATTTTGCAGTAAAGTGTGTAGGCCAGAATCCTTTACACGACTGATTCAATTTTTGAAAAAATTTATAACGAAAATATAAAAAATTTTGTGGTCCGTAGTCGTCTTGAAATATTACAAGGAACTTGCAATATTATAAAATAATAATAAAAAGTCAATTAATTATGGTTGCCAAGGCTATCTTTTGTCAATAACCCATCCCTCTAACAGAATAATTTTGAAGAATTCCGTCTCATCCTTTCAGGTAAAAATTTGGCATGGAAAGATGTTATAGATTTATAATGATTTACCTAAAATAATCTTTCTATGGGGGAGACCACCCTTATATAGATAGGAAAAAATTTCATTGCGATAGAAAAAAGGCCATGAAAATGAATAATTAGCTATACGCCGTCAAAAGTATGACCAATATAACGTTTCAAAGTTGATTCAAAGTTGATTCACGCTTTATAAAGCTAATTTGAACTAGAAAGAATTTTCAGTCGTGAGCATAAAACAAGGCCTTAAAAATGCGACCGGGAGCGCCCAAAAAAATAGTATATAGCATATGTGCAAGAATGTAAAGTAGGATTATAAGAGACCCACAACACTCTCCGATGGACTGAGATGCAAGAGTGGATTTCTGAGTTTCTATCGTGTCTATTTATTCTATTGTTTTGTCTTCTTCCAAAGCGGTAAGGCGAGACTTGCCTGGCGCCAATTAAATTGAAATTAAAATTCTTGAGGCAATCTGTGGGGAAATGATTTTATTCAATTTGAAATAACATTTTGAAGACTAGGGAAAAATGTTCTAATTTTGCCAGTTCCAAAGATCCTTAATTGACTATAATTCAGGGGGATTTCTTTCCTCTAAATTATTTACTACCAAAGAACTTTTGTTTTAATTTTTATACAAAACGCATCCACATCCCTTCAGCCTAGAATAAACGAGATGTCCAAAACTGTCAATAGCCTATCATTAGAGATCGACGACCTATTTTGAAGATTGACAACGGCATGGAAAGGATCGATCGAGCCGAGAAAATAGTAGAGGGATTTTCGGAAAGACTGACCGCAGTTGAAGGTAATATCGCCAATATACAAACGGAAAGCCTTTCCCTTCATATGGGCATCAGCAAGCCCCTCACCTGAAGTTGTATTAACGGAATCGAAGAGAGGAACCTGAGGATAAATAATTTGATCCTGTTGGTTTGACCATAATGAGTGGTGGATCAACCACTAATGATCTGACCCGATCCCAAGTATCTAGTCTCCCATCCGAAATTTCTCCAAAAAATATATCTAAAGACATGCGGATTCATCAACTTGGCGCTTTTTCACAGGCTCAGTCAAAACCTCGACCGGTGAAGATTGCATGCAAGAGAGAAGTAGTCGCGCATTCGCTGCTCCGAGACTTTATTCATGCCAAGAAAGTTCTGAACGACCCGGTCGAAAGTGCCAAATTGAAAAACCTGTGATTTACTCCGAACAAAACGAAGGTCCAGCTGGAGGAAATTGCAGAGTTGAAAACAGCTCTATCATGACGTCGCAAAGAGTGAGGAGAAGGTCTCAAATTGACTTTCTGGCATGGAATCTCGCGCATCACGAATGGACGCCCGAGTGCATCACCGCAACAGAACTCCAAGAGCAGCGACCAACAGCAGCAAGCGCATGCGTAAACGTTTGTACGAACGAAGCTAAAACAATTGCGTCAATCAACCAATTCAATTTTAAATGATATCATTATTTTTTGCGAAACATGGCTTAGTAAAGACATAAACAGTTCCGAATTAGGTTTAAACAATTTTAATGTTTTTCGGTGTGACCGCAGTCCAGCTACTAGTCCCTCCTCGGGGGGGGGGGGGGCGGCCCCCGGTTCTAGTTGCCACCAAACATAGACTCAGGTTTGTTTGCCTTCCCACCAAGGTAGACACAGTTGAGCATGTTTGTGCCGAATCAGTGATGGGAATAACTACTCATTCACTAAGAGTTTTTTACGCCCCACTCAACTCCATTTTCAATAATTATGTTCATTTGTGTAATGCTCTCGAGGACGCAATTGACGCTTTTCCTAATGCTGTCGTTCATGTTTTTGGTGATTTTAATATGCCATATGCAGCTTGGAATGATTCGTCTCACGAGGAGTCAATATGTGCGCCGAAACGTGGATCCTTACAAGCGCCTATTGAGATCAGGAACTTTATTCCGGGCACTATTGTCTATCTTGACCTTGAGCAAATTGTTAATAACTTTACTACGCATGGGTTCCTGTTAGAATTGATATTTACCAATTCTGACGCCGATAAAGTTGATTTTGCCAACTTTAAGAAGGCCAATGTGGCGGAAATAAATAATTATCTAGGAAGCATCGATTGTAATTATATCTTCGCTAAAGTTATAACTAATGATTCTGTAGACATTTTCAATGCGCACCTGTATGTAGCTTCAAAGTATTTTGTTCCTTCGAATGTTTACGTAGCATCCACTGTTCCTTCCTGGTTTAGCATCGATCTAAGCATTCTTACGGGAGCGAAAAAGGCAGCTCACTCAAATTACAAACGCACTAAAACTATCGTCGCACAGTGGAATAGCAGGAAAAGCTGGACAAAAGTTAAAGAAAAATCGATATTTTGTTTGCGTAAAATCAAATACGGAATTCTATGAACAATTAAACTCTGCATTGAATTCCAGAAAGATGGGGCTCTGTCTCTCGCACGTGCGATTTCAGAGGAGCCGAATGCTCGGTTGCAAGTCTTCTAAATTTTTTTTAAGTGTGTGATTTCATTGACAACATATGGAGAGAGCTGCTGGAGGTTCGTATGATAAAATTTCAATACAAGTTGTATTTTATGCATGAAGTATTAGAGTAGTGACCTAAAAGTTTTCTTGTCAGAAATTTTTAGCAAAGCGGAAGTTTATTAAAAAGCATGATCTCAAAAAAAGCTCCGCGCTACTCCGCTGTGATTTCTATTGAAATACAAAGTCTGCGAGGTGGTGATTGAAATAATTAAAAACTTGGCTGCGCCTAACTGCGATTTTCGTTTTAAACACACTTACAAGACAGGTGTACGCGGAGCGATTTTGACGACTTTCTAAAACTAAAATGTGAAAAAAATAGTATGTTTCTTGGATTCAAGCTGAGGAAATTTCATGTTTCACATATTCTATTTGTTTCAAATGTGTGCATAGGGCTTAATTCAAGAAAAACATATCTTTTGGCCATTTCCAAAAAACTATAAATTGTGTAAAAAATGTTTTCCTAATTCAGGATTTTTTATTATTATTTACTCACAAAAACTGTACATAAAAAAAAATCGTCATAATTTTCAAAGTAATAGGGGAATTTTTGGAATTGTCAAAAATTCATCAATTTTTCAGGAGAGCTAACCACTTCCAAGGTTCTATTTATATATTGTCAACGGAAAAGGATATTCTAAAAGACAATTCATCGGTTAATGAGAAAAGCTAAAAAAATGAAGTTTTACAACTTAAAGTTATCTTGACATTTTTCTAAATAGAAAATCGACATTGTCAAGAAAAGCTTAACACTTATTGAGAAAAACTAACAAGCTTAATCAATTTCGGCATATGTTTATGCTGTCTCGACAAAAATAGATATTTAGCAATAAAAATCATAAATTCTTCAGTAAAGTCAAAAAGCATCAAAAACTTGACGTTCTTTCTTGTTATTTGAGATTCTGCTTGTTTTTTTTTTCAATGAAAAATGGTATTTTGAAGAATTGAATCAATCAGTAAATAAATTATTTCCAATAATGTAGTTATTCTTAATCGAAAAATCTTCTAATTATATACAGGGTCATTGATAGAAGATTGAAGCCTTGAGAACCACAGTTGATGATCAAAAGTTTGATATTTTCAGTTCAAATTTTTTTGTAATTGAATTACTGGTGTAGAGGATTATGATTTATACAATTTACTGTAAAATAAAAGCAGATTTTGCGCTTAGAGCCTACTGGAGATTCCCGGATTTCATTTTCTGTTAATGGGGTAATTGTGCCGCTTTGTATGTTTATTTTTGCCCGTACTTTAGAGCGAAAGTTAGAACTATATGTATATATTCCAGCAAAATAACAACTACTCTTCAGTATCGCAAAGACGTCACCATCGAATGTTGATAATATAATTTGTTCTTGGATTGGCATGGGCCCATACACATTCCTTCTTGCAAGTATTTCAGTTGGCTTATCTCCAGGAAAACTGTATCTTCGAAGTTCGAATACCTTGTTCGGATTCTTCCAGGGAGTAAGCCGAATACATTGAAGTTGATCAAGACCATACCCATGTCCATCAGAAGAAGAAATAAGCGAGGCAGATGGAGTTATATACCTTGCAGGAGGAGACCTGGACCTGGCTCGAAGAGGAGGCTCAGCATGAGGAGACCTGGACCTGACACGAAGAGGGAGCTCAGCAGGAGGAGACCTAGATCTGGTAGGAAGAGGGGGCTCGGCAGATGGATGACACCTTTCAAGAGAATGTTGTACGTCAGGAGAAGAAGAAGAGAATGAGTCGCCACGGGGAACACCAGGAATAGGGGCGCCGTTGGGTAAACACTCGAACTGTGAACTTAAATCTGCAAGAAGAAACAAAGTATTAATCTTTTCTTAAGTATCTTGGTATATCTTGGACTCTCAGCTGAAAAATTGAAAAAGTTTCATTTTGTATTTTTTCCTACAGAATGTAATGCTCTTTTGTGCACACATGCTCTGGAATTCTGAAAAAATAACCAAAAATATTCGCAGTCGTGTGTAGGTGCCATGGAGAACAGGAACGCATAGTGAGGATTAAGTTCAAGACTACCCGCTTGAAATTTTGGGCAAGATTCGGATTCCAGATAGCTTCGCACTCTGGAAGAGCCTCGGCGGCCCATGTGGTGAACAGTAGCCTACCAGGGGAATTTTTTACCACCGGAAGGTCTTGGGATCGGTACCTGGAGAGAAAAACATTCTCTAAGTACTTCAAGCGGTTGCTCTTGGTGGTTCGGAACCCACCTTGAACTGTAGACCCGCTCTCACCACCAAGTTAGTGTCTGAAGGGTGTGTAAAAGTAATAGGAAAAAGATACAAGAAAAATGTAGACTCATAGGAAACACATCAGAAGCTTTGGTTCCAGTAAGGATGAAGTTCAAGATTACCCGCTTGAAATTTTGGACCGAATTCGGTTTCCAGATAGTTAGTCTAAATTCCAGAATAAACCATTTTGCACCTTGATGCTTCGACGGATCTCCACGTGTTGGAACCCCCTGAAGGCAAAACCCAAGTTTTGGTAATGACGTATTTTTGTCTGTCGACAATCTGTAAGCATGATTTAGACTATGACGCACGAATTTCTGCTTCCAGCTTGACTCAATGTACTTTCTGGTTCATAAATTCGGACAAATACCGAATAAATTCTATTCGAATCCCATTTTTCATAACGCACACATTCTTTAATTCCCCACATTGAATTCATCTTGAATTTGTACTTATTTCGGACAAACTAAACTAAAGTTTGGTATGGAATAGCAATTGGAATGGAATCCGGATTACTTAAGAAAAAATGTTATTTTCGGAATGCTGAAAACCCTTTTTGAAACTATAGATATAATATATTGTTATATTCACCAATAAAATGAAAGAAGACTATCCAAGTGAAGAACAGAGTATTGGCGATCGTCATTCTTTGCAATCAGGGAAAAAAATGATTATTACGTTAATGAAGAGTTTTTATGAGAGTGCAGCAATGAATTATTCGAGTGTTTTATTGGGTTTTATGATAAATCCTGTAGGTGCTATCTCATTATTAATGATGTCGCTTAAATTAAATGAAACATTTCTGCAAAATGGATATTCAATAAACACTATCAGCGTCAAGGACATGAGAGTCCTATTTTAAAGATTTGTAAATGTGACAGATGACTTCTTCGAACTGCAGATACGCCTTACTGCATTTGCACGGCAGTATAATCAAGCTTGTCTTCCTCATATATTCATACTTATGTTTCATAAATCAGTATAAGGAAAGAGATTTGGTTATCTCAATCGAGGTTCATTTGGGAAAAATGAAGAAACCATATCCATGTCCATCAGAAGAAGCAAAAAGCATGGTAGGTGGAGCTATATGCCTGGCAGGAGGAGACCTGGACCTGACACGAAGAAGAGGCTCGGCAGGAGGAAAATTAATAGCTGGAGAATGTTGTATGTCAGAAGAAGAAGATGATGAGCTGCCACGAAGAACACCACGAATAGGGGCGCCATTAGGTGGAGTCCTTATTCTCTTAAAAAAGTTATGATTCCATATCCAATAGAATCAAGGATGATTATCCACATAAATGCCAGAGCGTGAACGATCTTCATTGTTTGCAATTAGGAGAAAAACTTATTATTGCGTTAACGAAGAATTCGGTTAACTACGTAATTAGCGATTATGCAAGTTTTTCATTAGATTATATAATACATCATCTGGTCACTATCTCATTAATTATAGTCAAGTTTGTCTTTTTGATATATTCATATTTCATAATTCAGCGCAAGGGAATGAATTGGTTACCTTTGGTGTCTAGTAAATTTGGAAGGCAACAAATATTATGGGAAGAAGTATTTGTTTTTCAAACGAATTGTACAATAGTTTTTCTTGTAAGTGAAAAAATATGAAAATATTATATTTATTGAAGACATGAACCTTAGACCGAGCTTTTGAATCTTTTGGCTTTTATTCTCAATTGTTCTTGATTTGATTTGTTATTTTCATCATGAAGTGAAGAAGCCATACGAGCTGATACGTTGTATGATGAATATCCTTTGCTTTGGGAGTGTCTCTCCACTCTTCGATGGATGACCTGGCCTGGACTTTCGGAAGAGTGATGGAATTACCTCAATAAATTTAGGTAGACAAACAAACAAAAAACTTCACTCTTAAATAAAACTAAGAGACAGCCTGGTAACTACGGCGTCAAAATCGAACAGAAAAGATTCAAGCGGCCCCGACTCTTAAAGTTTGAACTGTCTGGATTTATGTTGAGGGCCTATGCAAGTCATGCCCAAAACCGGTATTAAATCCAAGTTCCAGTGTACTTTGTAAAAAGTTCATTTTCTTTTTTTTGAAATGCCATCAATAATAATCTGTTTTGGTTAAGGATTTACCAAGTTTGTTGAAAATTCATATTTTTGTTTAAAGATTACTGATTTCTGTTGAAAATTCACCTCTTCCATTGAAATTCTTTTGGTGGTTTTCATTCATTTCTTCACTTAAAATTATAAAATTCCATTGCTGGAATTTTTTTCGTAACGAATAGAAACGTATTTAGTGGAAAATTTAACTTTTTAGTTAAAGGTTCAACTACTTAGTTAAAATTTGAACTCCTTTCCTGATAATTCATCTTGAGGTTGAAAATTCTACTGTTTTGTCGAACATTAGTTTTTCTTTCCATGGTCCATGGTTGAAAATCTATCATTTTGGTCGAAAATTCCACTACTTGGTGATTGCTGAACTATTGCTGAAAATTTATTTTTTAGCTGAAGATTCCATATATCAATTGAACATCCATAGTTTTCGTTTGAAATTCAACTTTACTGTTCAAATTTTGTTCCCTCTTCGTTAAATATTAATTATTCAACTAAAAAATTAACAATTTTATTTTTTGTTGAGAAATAATATTTTTCATTTAAAAGTATAAACATTTAATTGGAAATTCGTGTTTTTTTGGTTCAAATTAACTGTTTTTTATTGTAAATTAAATTGCTTTTTCCGTTAGAAAAGGATTTTTCCATTTGAAAATTAATTTATTATGTTGAAAACGTAATAATAAAGTAGGGCTAAGCCTGGGCACAGCTGGGCGATCGAGCCTGGCAACATAACCTGAACCTGGCCAGATTTGGCGTTTCATTCAAGCTTGGCCCAGGCTATATCGCCAGGCCAGGGCCTAGTTTTGCCAAGCCTGGGCCCTGTTTGGGCCATGACCAAATTTATGCACGGGTGCTTTCGATCGCAAAGTGTACACATAATCCGAACAGTTTATCTTAAAATACCATCTAGTTTCGAAGGTCTTGTTTTATGATTTCGACTGTGAATGCTTCCAAGTTTAATTCAACTGTATATCGCGGTAATAATTTTGAATAATTTGATTTTTAACCGGAATCTTAGCTTTTTTCGTTCTTTGTACTATGAACAAGGTGGTAATGTGGTAAGGTCCGGCTGCCTTGTACATAAGGCTATTCTCATCGGGTTATGGGGTTTCGGAGTTATGGGGTTATTGAAGAAGGTGGGCTTCAGGCTCAAGAAACATACATGGCTCGAACATACTGTGTTCCACGACTTTAACGCGCATGCGTCTCTTTTTTACCGAGCTTATGGGTTTGACGGGTTATGGGGTTATGGTGTCATTGGGATATTGAGTGGTCAATGGATAGAGGATTTATTGAGGTTTTGGGTCTATTTGTTAAGGTTATGTAAAATCCTGACGTGATGGGGTTGAATGGACCCCACATTTGGATTCAGCGACCCCGAAAACATATGATAGACATATTCAGACTCCAGGGGTAATTTTATCGATTTTTTTTTGTGGAGCTGTGTAATAGTTTCAATTACTATTTACTCAATGAACTGATTTTAATTCAAAGCATTCTTACTCAAGAATTATTTCTATGGCAAGTGTAATGTCAGAAGCGTCATATTGATCGTACTTTGGACGGCGTATAGTGAAAATGTTCAATACAACTGATTAACTACTTTAAATGAAATTATTTCTATGGCAGTAGAATTTTTTCCTATCTACATTGGGGTTGTCTTCTCCATAGGAAAATCATTTCAGGTGAATCATTGTAAACCCAAAACATTTTTCCACAAAGAATACTGACGTGAGGTAGAAAAATTGAACATTTTTTCATTCGTCTCCAAAATGGAATGGCGGGGACATTGAAAAAATAATAATACCTTAGGAACCATAATACGTAGACTTTTATTTATTATTTTATAATACTTTAGGTTGCTTGTAACATCTTAAGACGACTTCGAATCACAGAATGTTTTATATTTTCGTTTTACATTTTTTTTGTAATTAAATTAATGGCATAAAGGATTGTGGCTTACACACTCTATTGCATAAAACTTGCAGATTTTGCGAGAGGGACCTACTGGGCATTCCCCGATTTCATTTTTGGTCAATGGGGTGATCGTGCCGCTTTCTATGTTTATTTTTGCCCGTACTCTAGGGCGCGAGTGAGAACTATATGTATATATTCCAGCAAAATAATTACTACTCTCTAATATAGCAAAGACGTCACCATCAAGTGTTGATAATACAATTTGATCTTGGGTTCGCACTGGCCCATAGACACCACGTTCTGTGAGTATCTTGATTGGCTTATCTGGAGGAAAAGTGTATCTTCGAAGCTCAAATACCCGATTCGAATTTTTACGGGGAGCAAGCCGAAGACATTCAAGTTGGTCGAAGCCATATCCACGTCCATCAGAAGAAGCAATTAGCATGGTAGTTGGATATATATACCTGGCAGGAGGAGACCTGGACCTGACACGAAGAGGAGGCTCAGCAGGAGGAGACCTGGACCTGGCACGAAGAGGAGGCTCAGCAGGAGGAGACCTAGACCTCGTAGGAAGAGGGGGCTCTGCCTGTGGATAATACCTTTGAAGAGAATGTTGTACGTCATAAGAAGAAGAAGCGAATGAGCCGCCACGAAGAACACCACGGATAGGGGCGCCATTAGGAGGAGACCTGGACCTGGCTCGAAGAAGAGGCTCGAAAGAAGGAAAATCACTAGAAGGAGAATGTTGTATATTCGAAAAAGAAAATGATGAGCGGCAACGAGTTACGCCAGGAATAGGAGCGCCATTAGGTAAGCATTCGAACTGTTTACTTAACTCTGAAAAAAGAAGAAAGTAATAACTTTGTAACTTGGCTTTACTCTCTTTATGATATCCGAATCCTCAAGCATTCGCCTTCTTTGATAATTATTTAATTTTCGTGTAGAACGTGCATAATACGCTGTTCAAGGCTAACATAAGTGATGGCTGTAGCGCCGAGTCCTTATTTTCTTGAAAAAGTTATGATTCCATATCCAAACACACTTTATCCGTTTTCCCCTAAAATTTTGAACGCGATATGTATCCAAAAACCCAAGACACAGACGACGAATGCTCAAGATATGGAGAAAGCGGGGTTGAAATATTTTTTCGCCACGTCACACGTCAACGTCATTGCTCCGATAAAATTTGGCTTTTTTAATGTCTTAGATAATAACCTATATATCATGGTTAAATGTCAAAGTTTTCAATATCTGCTTTTCAATATTTATGTTTCTCCATGCAAAGTTCTGAAAACCGTTTTGAAAATTAGAGATATAACATATTAATATATTCACCAATAGAATTAAGGATGATTATCCACATAAATGCCAGAGCGTGAACGATCTTCATTGTTTGCAATTAGGAGAAAAACTGATTATTGCGTTAATGAAGAATTCGGTTAACTGCGTAATTAGCGATTATGCAAGTTTTTCATTAGATTATACAATATATCATCTGGTCGTTATCACATTAATTAGAGTCAAGTTTGTCTGTTTTATATATTCATATTTCATTATTCAGTCCAAGGGGATAAGTTTGGTTACCATTGGTGTCCGCTGAATTTTAAAGACAATAAATCTTATGGGAAGAAGTATTTGTTTTCCAGACGAATTGTAAAATAGTTTTTTTTTGTGAGTGAGAGAATATGGAAATATTATATTTATTGGAAAACATGCATCTTAGACCCAGCTTTTGAATCATAGGGCTTTTATTCTTCGTTGTTATTGATTTTATTTGATATTTCCACCATAAAGTGAAGAAGCCATACGAGCTGATACGTTGTATGATGAATAACCCTTCCTCTGGGAGTGTCTCTCCACTTCTCGATGGATGACCTGGCCTGGACTTTTGGAAGAGTGGTTGAATTACGACAATAAATTTAGATAGACAAACAAACAAAAAACTTCATTCCTAATTAAAACTAAGAGACACCCTGGTAACTACGGCGGTAAAACGAGAGAACACTGCATCGCTCAAGAACTTATAACTTCTCGTATCTACGTCACGTCCGTCTTACTATTCTCTGATTGGTCGGAATTCTGTCACCTCATCAGCGTCGCGTGGATAGAAGCAGAGCTGAAGGAACGTCGTACGATGCAAAAACAGCACTAATGGCACGTACAAACAGACAGGAGCCGAGGTCGTCACTACCAAAAATCCGAGCATTCGCGACAAGTTTAGTCTATGGCCGGGGAAGGAATGGATTGAAATACGCGAACTGCACATTTTTATAGATTTGGGTACCACATGAATCTCGAAGCGAGCAGCGACACCCGGGAATCGTTGTTTGAAAAACGAGGGGCTCAGGAAGCGCGAATTGAGTAGTTTGCGAAAAGTAGGGTTTTGAAAGCGACCTTCGAGCACTCGTAAGGAAGTGGGATATCGGACCTTGTGATTTGTGATTGACTTGGGAACCACGAAAATTCCATGCAATTGCCTTGTCTCACCAGAATTTGCCAACCTGTTCATTCCAGAGAAACTATCGAGTTAAAAATTAAATCTTTCTATACTTGCATAGAATTTTGGATGGATGAAACCATACCCGTTGGTCAAGGAATGCTGGTAAACGAACACATTCTTCCTTGTAGGACTCAAAAAAGTGTGCCCAAGCTTCATTTGATCAATCCATTTTTTCGAGATTTATCGTATTTACGAACAAAAAGAAAACAGGCAGACAGACGTCATCGCCAAAACATGATTTTAGGCTTCAGAGGCTCTCAAAAAGTGGAGATACGTTGAAAAGCTGAGGTTTTGAATTTCAGACGATTTTAATACTTTCTCAATCATAAATGATGAGATAATGTAAAAACCCGAATAAATATGGCATGATTACTGAGTAAACATAAAAAATAATTATTCATGGGATGGAAATTTCTGCGAAGGTAAAAGTGCGATATTTATCTGTTATTAGACGCAATGTCATTTATTTCCATCTAAAAATAATATCTTGGCATAAACTGCTGCTGTATTCAGAATTAACAAAATGGAATATTTGATAAATCTGAAATACTTCCATAGAATGCAAAATTGTAAATAGATTTAATTCGTCATTTAGTTGAAAATGTATCTCTTCGTTTGACAATCTAACTATTTTTTGTTCAGAATTGATCTTTTCTGGTTGAAACATTTTTCCACAAAGAATATTGACGTAAGGTAGTGAAATTAAACATCTTTTTATTCGTCTCCAAAAAGGAATGGCTGGGACATTGACAAAATAATAATACCTTAGGAACCATAATACCTAGACTTTTATTTATTATTTTATAACACTGCAGGTTCCTTGTAACATCTTAAGACGACTTCGAATCAAAAAATGTTATATATTTTTGTTTTACATTTTTTGTTGTAATCAAACTAATGGTATGGAGCATTGTGGCTTATACACTCTATTGCATAAAACTTGCAGATTTTGCGAGAGGGACCTACTGGGCATTCCCCGATTTCATTTTTGGTCAATGGGCTGATCCTACCGCTTTCTATGTTTATTTTTGCCCGTACTCTAGGGCGCGAGTGAGAAGTATATGTATATATTCCAGCAAAATAATTACTGCTTTCTAATATTGCAAAGACGTTACCATCAAGTGTTGATAATACAATTTGTCCCTGGGTTCGCACTGGCCCAAAGACACCACGTTCTGCGAGTATTTTGATTGGTTTATCTGGAGGAAAAGTGTATCTTCGAAGCTCAAATACCCGATTCAGATTTTTACGGGGAGCAAGCCGAAGAAATTCAAGTTGGTCGAAGCCATATCCACGTCCATCAGAAGAAGCAATAAGCATGGTAGGTGGATCCATATGCCTGGCAGGAGGAGATTTGGACCTTGGAGGAGGAGACCTGGACCTGGCACGAAGAATAGGCTCGGCAGGAGAAATATTACTAGCTGGAGAATGTTGCATGTCAGAAGAAGAAGATGCTGAGCCGCCACGCGGAACAACAGGAATGGGTGCGCCATTGGGTAAACATTCGAACTGTGTACTTAAATCTGCGAGAAAAAAACGAAGTAATTTTTTTAACAACTTAATATATCATGGACACCTAGCAACGGAATTTGACAAGTTTGATGCACATGTGCACTAGATTTCTGGGAGAAAAAAAAACGTTGTGCAGCCATACTTAGGTGCCATATCACAGAAAACATGTGCGCAAAATAAGGATTGAGATTAAGATCATCCGCTCTGAATTTTTGACAAAATTTTTTTTCTAGAAGATTCAACTAGAATTTAAAAAAATAGCAACTGAAGTAAAGTGGGGATTGTGTCAGACAAATTTTGATTTGCAAAGTTCTGAAAGAGTTTTTTATAATTATAGATATGATGTATTATTATATTTATGATTAGACTTACGGATGATTATCTGCGTAAAATCTAGAGTATAAGCGATCTTTCTGGTTTCGGAATTCAGGAAGAAAATGATTATTGCGTTAATGAAGAATTTGGTTACCTGTGTGAAGAGTGATTATTCGAGTGTTTTGTTAGATTATATAATATATCCTGTAGTTGCTATCTCGTTAATTATAGATAAGCTTGTCTTTCTGATGTATTTCATAATTCAGTTCAAGAAAAAAAATTTGGTTACTGAAGATGTCTGGTAAATTTCTAAGACAAAAAATATGGGAAAAAGTATTTGTTTTTCAGTCAATCTGTAAAATAATATTTTCTTTGACGTAGGAACATTTAAAAATATTACTGATCGAAGAACATTTGTCTTAGAACGAGATTTCGATTGGTTCATGGGGCAATCGACTCAATTTTTGATAGATGATATAATATTTCAGATCAGGGTACACATTTGACTAGAGGGGTTGAGAAAATAGTTTTGATTTTGGCAAAACGACTAATTATTTTTCAGGTTCAGTGAGGAAATGGAGACAAATCACGAATATCGGGGTATGAAGCGCATGACTGAGTATTCACACAAAAAATCTCATTTAAAATCGATTCAAAAATTGACAATACAAAATATTTAATTGGTTGAATACAAATGGATCAATCATCGGAAGCCTCGTGGCTACGTGGTGAGTTTACCACGTAGCCACGAGGCTTCCCATGATGATCTATTCGTATTCAACCAATTAAATATTTTGTATTGTCAATTTTGGACAATGGTTTGACTGCTTTCTAGGCGAATATCAAAGAGGCTTTCACGGCGGCTATAATATTTTACATTCCTGGTAAATGAGGCTTAAAGTTTTTCCAAGAATAATGTGAAGAATTTTTGTTCCAAGCCGTAAATTACTCGGACTGAGGCAGACAAATTTCCGCTTCCACGTTAACTTGATATACTTTATTATTAATAAATTCAGACAAATTTCGATACCATCTTTTTAAAATTCCATTTTTTGTAACGTGGAATGAATGCAGATTGAATTCGTTTTCATATCAGACAAACTCAACTAGAGTTTGGAAAAGAATAACAATTGGAATAGAATGCGGATTACGTCGGACAATTTTTAATATTTAGGGAATGCTGAAAAACGTTTTTAAAATTATAGATGTAATATAGTATTATATTTACTGATAGAGTTAAAGATGACCATCCAGGTGAAGACCAGAGTGAAAACGAATGCCATTTTTTCAATTCAGGAAAAACTCATAATTGCGTTTATGAAGAATTTGGTTGTCAGTGTAATTAGTGTTCATTCTAACGCTTGATTACCTTATATAATCTGTCTTGTAGTCGTTATCTCATGAATTATAGTCAAGCTAGTCCTTCTGCTATATTCATATTTATATTTCATAAATCAGTCCGAGGTAATAAATTTGGTTTCCTTAACCGAGCCTCGTTCAGGAACAATATATCAAATTTTCAAAAAGTGCCAGGATAAAAATTTGAATCGCGACAGGGAATTTTTATAAACTTTTTCAAAATATTGTGGACCTTTTTCTGAAGGTGTCTGTTGTTGTATGTTACACATTTTTTACATTACAAATAATTTTTCCACATTTTATGTTTCCTCTCTAACTTCGTTATCAATTTCAATTGTTGAAAGTAAAATACATCAACAATAACAATCCATATACATTCTTCCAATTGAAAAATTATTTTTTGTTAATATTTTTTAATAAATAAAATAAAAAATTGGAAATGATAATGGAAGACTGAAGAAATTGATGTCCCTGTGTAAAAATAGATTTACTATCTGATCTGAAATTTATCGCGTAACAACGATCAGCGTCACCTTCCAGAAGGGCGTCTTTGGGGGCGATACCATGAGCCCTCTGCTCTTTTGCATCACGCTTCTGTGACTATGCCTCGAACTACGCTATTCTCCTAGTACCTCTGCGATGACAATAGTCATCGCGAGCATAAGCTCACTCCTGTATTGTACATGTATGACCAGAAAATCTATGCTTCTGGTTCAAAGCAACTTCAGAGTGCTTGAAATATCGTCGAGGGTACCTAGGAGAGATTGGTATAGACTTTGGACTGGACAAGTGTGTCAAGAGTGATCTGAAGCGAGGATGGATGAATGGATTTCCCGGGAACCTGAGCTTCTCGATATGAGGTTTATTAGATATCTTGACACTGAAGAGACCTATACATACCTGAGCGTGCCTCAAAACTGCATTCGTGACGTAACATCTGTGAAGGAGTCTCTCCGAGGCAGATACAAGCGTCTTCTTTGACAGATTTGGTCTTCCAATCTGTTGGCATTCAACAAGATATTTGCGACTAACATGCTTACCATTCCGGTTCTTCTGTACTCGTTTGGGGAAGTTTCATAGGCGAAGAATGAGCTTACGGACCTTGATATCGCCACGCCTAAGATCGCGTATATATGCAGAAGAGTCGGCATATCAATTCGGCCGTTCCGCGTTTATAAATTTCTGTTCGTCAAGGCGGTCTGTGAGTTTTGAATCTCCAAGGTCTCCTTCACCAAACTGATCTGGGTACAGCTTATCTAGTTATGCACATAATAGATCAATGAGTTCCAAGCTATAAGTACCTAGATCACATACTATCCAGGTGTCCTTCCACGCGGACACGACGTGTCTCTACTGATATAATGGGGTATTCAGAGTGCTTAGGTGCTCAGTTAACTGCTTTGTGCCCTAGGTACTCAGCATGTGCATGGCACATTCTACACCTATCGCTGGAAACTTCTTGACGTAAAATGCGGTCACGGTATACTAATGCGTAAACGACACTGTCTTGGTACGCAAAAATGAAACTTTCGGTACCTCTGGAAGGTGAAGCTGTTCGTTGTCACACGATAATGTCCAGATATGATAGTCAATATGGTTGCTGGAGTACTGCGTCTTTGCAGGCACACCTGTCAATTAGCAGATACTCTCAGCAGCCTGATACAGCTTTTTGAGCCACGTTGTTCATACATCTGTCTCGGTAGCACAGGCAAAATTATTTGAACAATTCTGTCGTTTATGATAGCTGTAAAGATCTTATACAGCGTGTTCAAAAAAGTGATTGGCCTGGAGTCTTCTGGGTTGGACAAATCGCCTTTTTCAGTAGGAGTATAGTGCACTCTAACGCCAGTCACTGCGCAATGGGCGTCTCCGACTTTAAATATGAGGTGAAGGTGCGGGACAGACGTTGGTGTTTAGAAGTGAACTTCTTCCATCAAAAGTTCTTGATACCATAAAGTCCCTGAGCGGAATAGTTCTTCATGCCCTTCAATACTCTTTTCACTTCTTCAGCAGTGACAAGTGGACATTCTTCCTCATATGTTATAAGAGTACAGCACATCTCTTTGGAACTATTTATATTTTTTGTGTTTTTATTCAATGAATTCTGGACTTCGGAGACTTCTCTCCAACATACCTCGACCTCCACTACTTGGGGCGGTGGTCGACAGTAACTGGAGGGTTTCGAAACAGAAGAGATAGGTCAGAGAAAAACTGTTCATTTTTTCTGACCAACCTCTTCTTTCGCTTCAGCCTTCTCCTGCCATAATATAGCACCCATATTCGTTTATTAATATGCTGCCCGAGGGTTAGCAGCTTTGACTTGTTAAGTGTGATGACTGATGCGTACTTTGCGCGTGAACTATCGGACCCTGGCAGTGAACTTCTTGTCAGATGTTATGTAGTGTATCACACACTAAATGCGGGATACGTGCTGTCTTGCTCAGCCTATCTTCGTGTTGAGTTGATGTATGCGTCTCTTGGTCTTATGAGAGTCCTAAAGCATCTTTCTTCCTCGATTAGATATCTGCTCGCGGTTGGCCTCAGTGTCTCCTCTCTTTCTCTGTTGTCAGCTTGTTTGACTGCTCCTTTTTCGTATATCATCGGCACGGTTTCGCAGCAGTTAGTGCGCAAAGTGCAAGAGCTCTGGGTGTTTCTCGTACCACAGAGCATGCCGTCGCACCATGTGACCTTTTCGCTCAGTTGCCATACTGGTATCGTAGCACTTCAGCAGGTCGTGCACCAATCGATCCATCCACTCAAACGTATTGAGGTTCTGCCAGTTCATCGTATTGACTCTGTCTTGATTGGCTACCCCAAATACCAACTTTAATTACACACGCATTCTGTATCCAACCAATTTTCCGATTTTCAACTATAAATATGGCGCCTCCAGCAATCGGTCGTCTGGCAATTCTGTAATAAGGTCCGGCTGATAGAAGAGACCTGATATGAGGATAATGTCTAGCTTGACGAATATGCCTGGCTGCAGGAAGATCCCTAGCTACGAGAAGGTACCTAACAGGAGAATTAGGTTTGGCCAGAGAAAGACACCAGAATTTGTGAAAGTTATATAATTGAAGGGTAGTGAGCCAGTCTCAGCTGTAAAGATATTGCATGGAACCTTTCTCGAGCAAAAAAGTCCGTTCAATAACAAATGCTTTTCAACCAATTGTTTTTGCATTTTGCGAAATTTTTCAATAAAAAATTATCTTCTACCTGCTTAAAAACACCTCCAAACATAATAATATTTTGATTCTTTGGAGTACAATAAATTCCGCAGTATGAAGCTCCTAACAAACAGACGGTTTCGGACTTTTTATCTTTTTCATTTTTGAGAGCCCAAATTTCTATCTATATGTTATTTTCTTCTAATTCTGACCATTTTTTTTTCTTTTGCATCTGAAAAGATATTTCAAAATTCACGATCAAGAAAATTAGGGTTAAAATGTTGGCCAGTATTTATCATACATGACAATAAGTTTTACGTACATTTTATTGAGCTTGCTATCTGTTACGAATTTGTTACTTCCTTAATATAAATTAAGATTGAAGAATAAAAAGTAATAGTCTCATTTTTGACCTTAAGTTTCCTAAATCAGGAAATAGATACCTCATCAAAGATGATAAAGTTCTGAGTGCATTGTTCTACAGCAGTTCAATTTTTAAGATCACATGCGTAAAATAATTTTGTTTAATTTTGTTATGCTGCCTAACTTAAAAAAATTGATTGCTTTAATTATTTATTTCATTTTCCCTATATAATTTGCACTTCCGAAGGATTTTTTGTTAGGGAGAAATACATTCAAGTTTACGATGTATTGTTCAATGTACTTTTCTATACGTTCAGCGTTTGACATCATTTTCTTCGTTGAAAAAAAAAAATATTACAAGTATTCTTCATTTCTTTAACGATTTTACATTTTATATTTTAGTGTGACATTTTTTAATTGAATCAATGGTGTGCAGAATTGTGGCTAATACGCTTTAATGTGAAATTCGACAAGATTGGGCGATTGTTGCCTACTAGAACTTCCTTAATTTCATCCGAGGTCAATAACGTAATCGTGCCGCTTCCCATGTTTATTTTCACTCGTCCTGTACTTAAACTGCAACTATGATGCTTATATATTCCAGCAAGAATATTATTACTGGACAATATTGCAAAGACGTCACCCTCGAATGTTGATAATACAATTTGTTCCTGGGTTGGCATAGGCCGATAGAGATGCCGTCCTACGAGTATTTTAATTGCTGTATTCGCCGGAAAAGTGTATCTTCGAAATTCGAAAGACCGGTTTAAATTTTTAGTAGGAGTAAGTCTAAGAAAATGAATTTGGTCAAGTCCATATCCAAGAATGTCAGAAAAAGGAAGCCCGTTTGGTGGAGGAGACCTGGACCTGACACGAGGAGGCTGCTCGGTAGAAGGAGAAGTCCTGATTGGAGATTGAGGTCTGACAGGAAGACGCGAACTGCTAGAAGATCCTTGTCTATCAGAAGAAGAGGAAGATGAGCCACCACGAGGAACACCAGGAATAGGGGTGCCATCAGGTAAACAGTCGAACTGTGAACTGAACTCTGCAAGGAGAGAAGAAGAATTCATTTTTTGTTGAGTATCATGGTATTTTTATTTTTTATTTAAAAATGGATTTTTTCAAAAGAGGCTCCGGCGAAGATTTTTCTTTTCATCGAAAAATAATTGCAAGACATCCTAGATACAAAATCAAGGGTAATATTCTTGATTTTGCACCTTTGGGTCGAACCTTTTTTGAACCTTTGGGATTTGAAAACCAGATAGGGTAAGCATTACATCATCATAGATATCATATCATCATATTGCTCAAAGCAACTTTATCTATCTTACATTTATAAAGCAAATTATTTGTAACGCAGTTGCAATCTACCACAACAAGTGATTATTTTTGTTTGAGATTTTGTTGTTCTGTGATAAATTTATAGATTCAGCAAGTTGGACTAGCTTTTACGTCCTAATATCTGTGCGTATACTTTTAGAAAAAGCATTACAGTTTCTACCATTTAGAAATACATAAATGAATAGATTTTGGGAAAAATAGCAATTTGGATAGAATACGGATTACGTCGGACAAATTGCTATTTACGTGATGCTGAGAAACGTTTTGAAACTTATAGATATAATAAAGTATCATATTCACCAATAGAATTAAGGATGACCATCCAGGTGAAAACCAGAGAATAAACGATAGCCATTTTTGCAATTAAGGAAAAAACTGGTAATTGCGTAATGAGGAATTTGGCTAACAGTGTAACTGGTGATTATTCGAGTGCTTCATTAGCTTATATAATATATCCTGCAGTCTTTATCTCACTAATTATACTCGAGCTTATCATTCTGTGATATTCATCTTTATATTTCATAAATCAGTACAAGGAAAGAATTTTGGTTTCTGCAACGAATGTTCGTTTAGGAAACCATGTAAAAATATAATGCGTCACATGGATATCTTTCGATTCGTATCGTAGAGTGATATGAACTAAGATGGTGCCCCAACAAAGGAAGTGAGCTATGCCATATTTCACGAGTTTTCAGTTTTGAGAAAGTTGCATATATATATATATATATATATATATATATATATATATATATATGCAGCTTGTAAGAAGAGAAAAAATTATTTTTCACAAAAAAGTTGAAACATTCAAAAATATTAATAAAATACAAACGATGGTTGCTGGTGTAGACAGTATTAGCGCTGAAATGCTTAAATACGGTGGAGAGTACATATCTCACAGACTGTGCGAATTGATAAATTCATGTATCGAGATGGAGGAAGTCCCAGTCGCGTGGATATAAGCGATTATCGTACCAATATACAAAGGAAAGGGAGATAAAAGCAACTGCAATAATTACATCCACACATAGTTCCCGCTAAGCCTTGACTCTTTTAATCTCTTTTCCCCTGCTGTTTTTTCTCTCTCCCCTTGCCGTTTTTCTTAACCAACTCATATACCTCCCTTCCTCGTGCATCCTTTTCACTTCATCCATCTGCAGTCCATTCGTTCTAAAATACCTTTCCCTTTCAGGCTCCATCTTCCCACTCTTCTCTTGGTCTCCTTCTCCTGCCAACACTCCCTAACCAGTGTACCCTCCCCCCTCTTCCTAAGATTGATCCTTATATTTATACGCCCGACTCCCCGGTAGAATCTCTACACTCGTTTCCTCCGTCTTCTTCCTGATAATATAATGAGGCGTGTTCCTTCTTCCAAAATCATCTGCGAATAACTTCCTCAACCCCCACACCTGCTTCATCACCACATTTGCCCTTCTCACTCTCTCATTTATGTCACCATCCATTCCTCCATTTCTCCGAAACCAGAAGCCCAGGTACGCAAACTCTTCCACCTCCTGCACCACCTTTCCCTTCCACTACCACTCCCCTCCCTTATCCCTGCCACCTCCTCTTCTGAACACCATAACCTTGGACTTTTCCGCATTTAGCTCTAACTTTTTCGTATCCAGTTATCTTGTTAACCTCTTCATCATCTCCTTTAAGGCCTCCTCGCTTGTTGCCAGCAAACATCTGTCATCTTCATAGGCTAGTTATCAAATTCTAACCCCTCCTATCCTGACTCCTCCTACCACTCCAGCCTCCAGCTTACTTTTCATATCCGCAATTAAAATCACAAATAGCATTGGGCTAAGCGGACAGCCTTAACCCCCTATCCATCCAGAATCCCTCCGGAATCCCCTCATCTCATCTTACCTTATCTTTGGTCTCTTCATATATCTCCCTCACTCTCGCGATCATGCCTCTCTCCACTCCTCTATCCTCCATCGCCTCTCACAACCTTCCATAACCAGCATTTTCCATGCATGAACCAGATGTTAGAGAAATTAGACTATAAAGTAATATCAACAACGAATCATTATTATTTCATTATTCATTTATTTTTATCCATTATTTATCATTTTATTATTTTACTATTTGAAGGCTGAAGTGCAGAAAGGGTTTGACGTTAGGATAAAGAGGGAGAAGCTCTAATTAAAAACCAATTAGCTCCACAGGCCCCGAGAGCTGACAAGGAGATTGCTCCAGTTCCTGATGGGACCAGAAGTGCACTTCTCCAATTTTTCTGAAATTGGGAAGGGAGGATACATCAGCATTTAAGAAAGTTATTGGCATTGTTTGGGTTAAGCGTTGATTATAATTTTCGTTTAATAATAACTGATATTAAAGAACTCATATTCTAAAAATTATTTATTTGAATTTGAATGTATATCCTGTAACTGTCGTTCTTGTTAAGCTATTCCTTCAAACAAAAAACATTTTCGAATAAAATGAATTTTTCAAAATGTTTTTGTTTTCCGTTTTTTTCTGAATAATCGGTACCGGTGGACCATTTAAGGTGTAACAAAAGATCGATCGATGCGTCTCCAAGACGCGAAAAATTACACTAAGCATCGTGTTGCTGTATTTTGAATATTAAATAAGTTTTTTCTGATAAAACAATGTAAATTTATTCAAATCTCTAAACTAAAGACAAGCCACTTCTGAATGGACGCTCTAGTTCAAAACCTTGTTAAGACGAATTATATCGAGATATGTCGAAAAAATAGATTTTTAAATTTAGATCATTACAAATCTACCTCTATGAGGAAACAAAATATAGCAAAGTTATCTTTCTCGGATATGATACCATCCAAAACAACGTAAGTGGAGATGGAATTCATTTATACACTGGATACAAATATTGATCATTTACTATTCACAAATTATTATCATTAGCTGTAGATACTTATACCCTTGGAATCGGAAATAATATATTTTATTGTGGTACGTTCTCTCAATTGCATAATTGATGAAGAGGATTTTGGTTTAAAGGAGGTTTTATGTGATATACTCTAAAATTTCTCAGGATTTTGCGTGTTGGACCCACTGGAGTTTCTTCGATTTCTTCTGGGGAAAGTGGTGTAACCGTGCCGCTTGTCATGTTAATTTTCACACTCCTTTTATTGTCCCTAAAATGTTTATAAAATTCAGAAAAAAAACATCATGACTTTTCAATATGGCGAAGGCATCACCACTGGATGTTGATAATACAATTTGTTCTCGAGTTTTCATAAGGTCGTACGTACACCTTTCAGTTATTATTCCAATTCGTTGATCAGCAGGAAAAGTGTATCTTCGAAGTTCAGATATCTGGTGCGGTGGCTTTAGGGGAAAAAGGCGGATAAATCTCAGCTGTTCAACTCCACATGTATGTCCGTCAGAAGAAGGAAGCATTATACGACGAGCTATAGATGAGGCAGGAGGAGACCTGGTCCTGGCGCGAAGAGGAGACTCGGCAGGAAAACAATGTCTTTCAGGAGATGGAAAAGGACTGTGATGAGGAATGCCAGAAATAGGGTAACCATTGGGTAAACATTCGAACTGTAACGTGAACTCTGCAAAAAGAAAGAGTGGATTCATTTTTTTAAGTTGGCTGGTATTTTCCACCTATTCCAGCAGATATTCCTCCAGGGTCAGAAGAATAATTCTGACGTCATCTAATACGCCATGTTAACAGCTGTGCCAAGATGAAAAAATAGTGAGGAAATTGGAGTAGAACACTGAATCGGTCATAAAACGCTCACATAAATATTGCTGTTGGTTGTAAATCTTCTCCAAAATAGCTTACACTATTGAAAACAACAGTTTTACATCCCAGATAGTACAGCGTATTATCCATAACTCATTCTCTATAGTCAGGAAGATTCTCATTTTATATTCAATTCAGCTATCCACAGGCGAGCAGACTCACTACCGGGATGACCGCATGGACACTATTGGATTGTACATTTTTTAAACATACACAAAGTGTCTTGGAAAACCAAAACATACTGGTAACCAGAGCGGCTAGGTGGGAACGCACCCATCATGTCTGCCTATACCACCGACCAAGGTTGTTCGATTACCCGCCTATCCATCAGACTTACCGGATCTGCCTGGTCTACCTTCAACTTTTGGCAAGTCTTGCATGCTCGGACAACACCTAGATGTCCGGAAGTCGTTGTATCGTGTGCCTCACTAATAGCCTTATTGCGAAGCTCCAAAGGTAAGATCAATTTCCAGGCCTCCAAGTCTGGCAGTAATGGGTCAGTCAGGTGGTCAAGGCGATGACAGTAAAGTCGGTTGCCTCCCAGATTCCAATTCGGACATTGATATGGCATTTCTTGGACCAATTTAGTTCTTCAGGTACACTGAAGATCGTCAGTCTCACCGATGGCACATATCACTTCAGAATCCGGCTCAAACATGCGCGAAAGCGCGTCTGGTACATGATGAAATGCACCTTTTCTGTGTTTAATCTTGGAGTCGTATTGTAGCGACTTAAGGACCCATCTACCTAACATTCAAGTAGGATCTCTCAATTGATAGAGTCATCGCAGGCTGCTATGATTTGTAATCACTACGAAGTGCTAGCCCTCCAAATAAGGTCTAAAGTTTTCGACCATCCATACCACCGATAAGCATTCTTGCTCCGTCACGGTGTAGTTTTTCTCGGCGACTTGCATGGATCGACTAGCAAAGGCCATGACGTGTTCTACGTCATCTTGGATTTGAGTGAGGACGGATCCTAAAACCCGACTACCTGCGTGCGTTTGTCAACAGAACGGTAAACTGTAATCGAGTCTAGATAACTTCGGAGCGGAGATTAACCCGGATTTCAATTCTTGGAAGGCCTTTTCCTTGTCTTTCCCCTACACGGAACTTCGATTTTCCTTCAATAAATAATCGATGGAGTGGTTCCACCTTCTGAGAGAAATCCTTTATGAATTGCCTGTATCACGATACCATACCCAGAAGTCGTCTCAATTTGCGCAAAGTAGTAGGAGCCAGATATGATGTTACTGGCTCGATTTCCTCTGAGTCAGGGTGCATTCCCGCTTCATCCACCAAATATCCGAGATATCGTACTTGACTACAACCGAGTTATCTTTTTTTCGGGATTGGCCGTAATTCCGGCATTGATGATCACACCTAAGACTTTCTCTAACGTATGAATGTGTTCTTCAAAGGTTTCACTGACTACAATAATGCCATTCATGTACGCAAATGCATGGGGCTCGAATTCTGGTGTTATCAGTGGATCCAGCAATCGCTGAAACGTTGCTGGAGCTCCTGATAACCCGAATGGCATACGGTTGTATTGATAACGCTCTTGTCTGGTACTGGGAAAGTAGTGAATTCTTTACACTCATCGGAGAGTGGAAAAGAAATTGACTGAGGGCAATCTTAGAGATACATCGCGCTGATGAAAGCTTGACTAAAACTGAGCTTATGTTTCTCATAGGGTATGCATATTTCTTGGCTAGCTTATTTCTTTTTCTAAAGTCAATACGAAGCCTATAATATCCGTCACGCTTGCTAATCATTGCCACTAGGTTACACGATTCACTTTTACTAGAACTTAATATTTCCTCAGCTTCAAGCTTTTGAGCGGATTTTATTGATGATTCTTCAACCTTAGGAGGAAGGCGGCGATGAACTTGCCTGATGGGAGCATGTCCTTGAATATCTATATGCTGTTCCACCATGTGGGTAGCAGGAAGTTTGGCTGGCTTAGGAGGAATTTTACTTTTATGAAAATCATCTAAGTATTTAGCCTCAGAAGGCTCTCATTTCTTTATGCCTGCACAGGCTTGCACGAATCTTTTTGGCAAAGAATTATTAGCAATCTCCAAACGATTATCCAATATTTCCGACGGTACCTTTGCTTTAGAACCTATCTTCTGTCCTTGATACGTTCACCACATACCGTTACCTATTATCCAAGTACGAGGCTTGAATCAAACGTCAAAATCAAATAATTCGGCGAAATCATGACCAAATAAAACTTTGCAATCGAGCGTTGGTGCGAAATGAATATGCAGAAATTTGCTGAAACCTAAGAACTTAAAGAGGTGAAATGTCTTTTCCGGCAGTTTCCTCGATCACCCCGTCAGGGTACATGATACCCGGACGTGGTTGACCTGCTTATTTCTGAAGCGAACTGTAAAATTTCTTAAAGGCCGCTCCCCTATGTAGGTACAGCACGAGCCTGGATCAAACAGTCCGTGTAGTGACCGTCCATCGACGCTAACAGTAATGAACAGGCTTCGTTCATCACGTACCTTATTGAGTTGATCTAAGGAAATTTGAGGGGCCTTAATAACGGAAGGGGGAGCGATCGAACACCAGAGTCACTCAGCCCTGTTCGTTTCCCGACTTTGGTCCCGAATATTCGCTACAGTTCGTTGAAATTAGGCCGGGTTGGCCACAACGGTGGCAGAAAACATTTTCAGGTTTGGCACGGGCACGAAAAAGGTGTCCTTGCTCATTAGAATTTCAACAGCAGCCGCGCTCTCCTCTTAAAGTGCCACCAACGGTAATGCACACTAAGGGGGCTGGCACTAGAGGACTTGCACTTCTCACATTTAGGCCCACCGCAGCAGTCGAGTGATTCGATGCTTCAACAGCATGGTTACCCAATAAAGGATAATTGAAATTAGCGGGCATCATTTGTGCCTGAGGAAAGCCGGGATGAAAGCCGTAATTCAGGTAAGGCGGATAAGCGTCAACATTAGAATGTGTACCAAACAATTGTGGTACTGTGGAGGTGTATACATCTCGAGGGCCTAGTACAGCACACGTGCTATTCGAGGTGCTGTTTGGATTAGGGTTTCCGGTGAGTGAATTACTCGGTTTTCGTTTTTACAATCGTTGGGTATTCCCGATAGCTCCGTTGTTCAGTTTGCTCGAGATTCTAGGCTCATTTTCGGTGGCAGCCCCCTTCTGACTTTCCGGCAATAATACGGTTGGTGAATTCGGGTGAAGTACTATCTTTTGTAGGTGGAGGGGTTACGTACGCTTCACTTATCAATTTAGATGCTTCAAACCTTCCGTCACCATCTCCCAATACGAAAATTGCGAAAATCCCGTCTGTATTCTTCGCTGTTTCTCATGCTGACAAACTCTGTACTTCCACCTCCCTCTATCTTTTTAAATATTAATTTCTTTCTTTCCTCAAAGTCGTTTTGCATTTTTCTTCTCTCCTTCTGTTCTAATTTTATCTTGACTTTGCTTGACCAGTCCTTCAGCTTTCCTATTTTTGTGTCCGTCATCATTTTTTAGTCTCTTTCTCTCCCCATCACTAAGACCTGTGATGTTCAACGTTCTCTCGTACGCTTCTTTCTTTTCTATATTATTAAATTACTAATTGTGAAATTAAAAAATTCTTATGCTCCGTATTTCACTCCTCGTTAGTACAAAGGACACCCCGCTGGCAAGGGTCGGCAAAAGCACATCAGAGAAACAGGTGTAGACTAGACTAGGTGATGAGGTGTGTGTGCCTGAACTATTGAAACTGGACATTATAAATAGTGCTACTATACCAATTTAATCCCAGGGGTCTTTAGTAATAGAATTAATCTCTTGTTTGTTTGGGTTTCGGTTTACAAATTTTGGATCTAGTTTATTACTCTGAAATTTCAAGCTTTTCAACTTCGAAGGCGAATAAGATCGACTCAAATCAAAAAATTATCAAGTGAAATTATAGTTTTTTTATGCTACTAGGTCAGGGCTCGCCAGAATGCAGTCTTTGACTGACAAGACTGACAGTGTCAGTAACGAAGACTAGGTCAAATAGACCCCAATAAATTTTCGTCGAACTGGTCCTTCGACTGGTCCCTAATCCTTCACGGTAAATTACAGTTTGAAAAAATGTATTGCGGACTCAAGTAGAAAAAAATCAGACCCTTCGGTGTGAACAATGAGCCGCAACAAACCGTGACCGTAAAGACCGTAACCCTTTCCAGAAGAAAAAAATGACAAAAAGTCTTTCTGTCAGTCTCGCACTTGTCGTGTCAGTCTGCACCTGCTGAAAGTGGTGAGACCTGTACTAGGTTATTATGAACATATTTTTTATTTGCTTCTTCAACTCTGTTGTCATTGCAGATGTCGGACGATTGTTCAGTTATTCTGATTTCAAAGGCCTTGATTTATAATTTGTTCAATTTTTAATACATTGAAATTGAGCAATTAAAGTTTCTTTAGAAAGTGCCTCACGTAGATTTTCCCATTTCATTAAAAAGAGTGAACAGGAAATTTTAAAAGCGTATACTTTGTGAAGAGGTGTTTTTCACCTGTCACATTGACTTAACCTTACCGGCACCGGGGTATGTTGGGCCTTGACGCGTAGGTTGTCTCTCACTAACTTTAGCTGTAACAGAAGAGCGAGGGTCCCCATTTCACATTTCGTGGATACCTACTTACTTATATTTACTACTTACTCTTGTCTTATCCTTTTGTTCAAATCTCGTCACGACGAACGAGTGAGAGGACCTATCACCAATGTAAGGCATCGCACATTCCGCCAGAAATCACCATCCTAGGGTTAGGAACAGTGAGACCCTAGGAACCGCTATCGGGTCAGCACGCCAGAGATCATTGGTTGTCATGGCAACACTAACGACCAATCCACCGACCACAAGGCAGAGTGAGAAGAAGGAGTCCACCTAACCACACCGTCTCTTTCTGATCTAGTGAATAGTCCTTTTCTGGCCTATCGAATAATCCAACAAGCAGCAACGGAATGAGATAGAAGGAGAGAGAGCCAAATCGCAACGATGCTACACGCGAAATTTGATAAGAAGGAGCGAGAGGGGGGGTGTCTCACTGTGACGCTGTCATCGCCCACGCAGAGACATGAGGGTTGCACTTCTCTGAGATAGAGAGAGGAACGGCAGAGTATGGCTCCGTCCCTTTCTAACTTACGAACCTAAAGGCCTGTCCCCAACGGGTTCTGCCGGTACTCCTAAGGAGCCGGAAAGCATCTTACGTATCGACACCAGGCAGAAATGAGTAAAGCGCCCTCTCCGGGCTACTTAAATTTACCGAGAGGAAGCATTTTAATTTGAATACGCCTAAAGTATCGAGCCCCGACTGTCCCTTTAATCACTTTCTCTATTCTGTCGCTAGGACGATTGACGTGACTTCCGGCACCCATATTGAGATGGGAGTCCCCGCAGGTTTACTTCCAGCACACCGGCGTTTGGCGCGAGAAAGCTGCGCTGTCATTGGTCAACTGGGTCGGAAAAGATGGACACACCTTCCGGCAGGATCGACATTGCGTGGCGGCCTGTCACTCTCGTTCTTCGTTACGATCGGACAAGTCGTATATATACACACTGTACAGTAGAAAGTGAGAATCATAGACTGAATAATTTAAATAACTCATTTCCATGGATTCTAAAATGGATTTCAAAAAGGCAAAATATGTGTCAAGGATTGCCCCAGTACATTGAACCAATAAACCAGAGATATCGTTACATTGGGAGATTGGAAAGAATTTTTTTTTGCCATAATCAGAATATGATTCCGAGGCCGAATCATACTCTGATAACTTTGAAAAATTTCTATTTTAGGTCTTTATTTGAGAGCGTACATTTTCAGATTAAAGAATTCTAAAATGCAGTTCTCGAAATTGAATAAATAATGAATGATTGAAGGCGTTTGAAATGAAATTTTTTCATTGAAAACGTTTTTAGTGTCGCCTCCATTTTTATTTAATCTCTCTTCCTGATTTCTCTTGATTTTCCGCCTAAAAACGAGTGTTATCTCTTGATTTGGAAAAAATATGCTCACTTTACGAAATCCACACTTTTTCACATATGAAGAAATAACGTTGTCGATGATCATCAGCAAACTCTTTGTGCAAGAAAACTATTGGCTTTTGACATTATAATAAGTATAAGAAATTTTCTGAACCTAATACAGAAAAATAAATATATATATCTTTTGTCGTATAATGGCTGTAAATTTTTTATTATTTTAAGTACATATAATACAAAGTGTCTTGAGTACACATGTACTGAATAGCAGTTATGCTGCATAGCAGAAACAAGTGCATGGAATTCTGGGATGTGCAAATTCGGATCGAGAGTCAAGAAATCAGAAATTCCAATACAAAGGTATCGTGGACAATTGGCCCCCCACCATTAGACAAATATGTGTCAATCAGTTTAAAAATATTCTCGTACTTGTAACCACTTGATTTACACTCTGCTTTTTCTTTAGCGCAACTATTCAACATCACTAGAAAATTAGATCCAGCAGACAGTGGACTACTATTTGTTGACTGCTATTGTTCTACAACATTTTCAAGGGAATTAAGGACACTGAATGCTTTACCCATTGTCGTTGATGGCATTAAAGGTTCACCGTTTGCTTGTTGGGGCGAAAGTGCTTTCATTTCTAAATCGTCAATGTTTTCAAAGAAGCTGTCCTTTAAATGATGCATTCCTCTGGCAGTTACAAAAAAGTTCTCTCTCGGGTCTTGAGCAGGTAGTGTTTGATTAGTTGGTAAAGTAGTATGTTGTTGCTGATCCTTCAAGTCAACTGGTCCATTGTAAGGTTGCAGTTCTTTCGAGGAGTCCTGTACAAAAAAAAACCCATTCATTTTTACCAGTCCAGATGATTACTTGATTCTGTGAATGATGCTGATATGATAGAGTTATTTCTACGATGAAGCCTGATGATTGATTGAATGAATTTCCAAACGTTTGATCCATTTGCTTGAATTCTCGGTCGTGATAGTTTGTTAGTATGGATCAAGATATAAAGACGTAATTAATTAATAGCAACAGCTATGCAAGCGAGTTAAAATCCACCCTTGAAGTCTTTCATTACATAACAGACGGAATTTTAGTAAATAATTTTTTTTGCATTAAAGAAAGGGTATTTCTATTATCTGTTACTTACTCTGTATGATGGCTGTGTCAGAGGTCGCTTCCTGATCTCTCTCGTTCCGTGAAACTTTCTCACATGACGTATCCAATTCGATATTATCCATCTTGAAACATCATTCGTCTTATCAGCAATTTTTGCCATCGTAATTTTTCGTGGACACATTGGGCAAGAGATTACTGCTTCATATGATACTGAGTTCTCAGCTTCTTGTTTTCCATTCACTTCGATATTAATATCTTTAATGCGTTTTTTCTCCTCTTCGGTAAATTGGAATGATTTGGAATCAGAAACAGCCGTAATTGAACGCTTCAATTTTTTTCTTTCGATCTTCGTATCAATGTCTATTGGTTTCACTGTTTTCAGAGGACTTTGGTTTTGATTCTGGTTGTACGTTGTCACGGAATTGTTGTTTCTCCAGAAATCCAATGGTTTTGTCTCAACGTACTCGACCAATTTTTGTATTGTCGCTTTTTCGCCAAAAGTGAATTTGAAATACTGCGGTTTTTTGACATAGGGACCGTAATAATCCTCCAGTTTCATATTCATTCTTGTGAGATATGAATACATTTCGTTGCGGACGGTGAATTCTAGTTCTTCAATGACGTCATCTGACCATAATGCACGGAAGGATAATGCGTTGTCAAAACTATTCCATTCTAGAATCTTCTTGGACCAAGGTTTCAACTTAACTCCGATCTCATGGTATATTTTGTCCCAGAAACAATGAGGATAATCTTGATCGTGGTTCTGCATTATGAAATATCAGGTAGTTTATGTTACTTCGTTTAATCAGTCTTTACGTAGTTGTCAGAAAATCCGCTCCACGCCCCAGTTAAAACTGTAATAGAAGCACATAAATGTGTAATAATATTAAAAGAAACTGTGTTGCATCAAACGTTTGATTTAAAAAAGCGATTAAAATACAAAATAGAAGGAAATATAAAAAAAATAAGGGAGAATGGGACAAGACAAAGTTGGGGGAAAAACGGAACAAAATAAGATTGGCGCAGAACCGGGACGAAATAGATAGCTCTGCTCGACTAAGCTTCATTTTTCCGAGGTTCACCAGCGGAAAGATAGTTACAGTCTCCTCCCCAATCTGAGTCTGCCATTGGGGTTTCTATTGGCTGGCTACCAGTGGGACCTAAGGAGATTCCTGAGCTTATCGTGGAATATCTCTGAAGAAAAGAAGATATTCACCGTCAAGTTCAGCAAATTCAGATTTACGAGAATTTATCAATCAAAATCGTCCCAAGCGATTTTCAAAACGTAATATCCCTTTCGGTCCAAATAGCAACGTTCTTACAGAATCAGATTCCATTTGCGATTCTTGCCGACTGGCTTTCCGAGATTCAAAAGCGACAACAAGCAAATCACCTTGTCCGAAGGGTACGATTAATCTGACTGAAAAAAAACGTCAGCGTCTCACACAAACTGCGTTTTTGGTTGTACATGGAAAAACCTTCATATAATGCCACCGTCAGAGATCAGGTCCTGGTCAACCACCACTTTTATTCACCTGAAGGTTCGCGTTGTTGCTATGAACATCTTTCAAATGAGCAGTGTGATTCGCTCCGAAAACTGGCTGACAAAAAGCAGTCTTTTTTCAATTTTGAGTTCATTGCTGATATGTGTGACTCTCAGGTAGAGAAATGGACTGGTCTCAACAAAGACCAATTTAAAAATGTTCTGTGTTCACTGCCGTCTCTCGCCAGAGCGGAGAAAAAAAATCCAAATACAGCACTAGCACTTTATTTAGCAAAACTGCATACGGGTGAAACTGATGAGAGGTTGTCCTCACTATTTGAGAACTGAAGAATCATAATACATCAGTTGGTCCTCAACTGTTTCTGGATGGACAACTGATAAGTGAATGACCATTTGGGAGGGAAATCATTCTTACATTCAGAACAGTTCTACTTATAGATTTCAGAGAAGATCCTTTAGCATGGACAAACATCGCCCTCTGATAAAACCTTTTATTGCTGTCGCAGCCGATGGATATATTTTAGATGTGTTTGACCCCTTTCCAGCCAACACATCTGATGCAACAATGATGCTTGAGGTTTTTGCAAATAAATCTGGCCTCCGTCTTTTCTTTATGGAAGGCGATGTTTTGCTCATAGATCGAGGATTCAGAGATTGTGTTGCCACTTTATTAGAATATGGATACGAAGTAAGGATGCCTAATCTAGCTGAAGGGGGTCTTCCTTTGAGTGATGATGAGGCAAACCTGCCTTGGCTTGTTATAAAATACCAATTTGACGTTGAAGCCGTCAATGGACGATTTAAACAATCTTAAGGAATTTTTAAGGAATAATTTCCACCCAATAAGTTTTTTTGAGTCTGCGCCCACTACTTTTAGAAGAACTGTTGTAGATCGAAAAGTTTTTGGGCCACTGAACTACCAAACGTAGAAATGGGACTACTAAACGAGCCTGCTTCTGAAAATCACTCATTTTTTGACATTTTTTTTTGGTCGTAGCGTAAAACTTCGTTTTTTGATTATTTAAACAATTATCTACTCTTTAACGTTGACACATGACTAACAAACATCAGCATGCCCACCGAATTTCGTTTTGTTGAAAAAATGGGAAAGGAACAACAACCAAACGATTCTAACTTTCGAAATGTTCGACTCCAAAGTGAATAGCCCCTCGAAAATTTAAATTTTATTTTTGAGAATTTATATTTTATTTGTTTCGGGATTGGGAGAAGACAGGACCTAATTCTTTCAAAATACTCTGAATCCTAAACATGATAAAAAGAAAAATTTTCAATCATCTCTTTTGAAGTTTTTTCAGATCTGTTGACATTTTTCAAAAGTACTCTAAACAGTCCAATTTTTTTAAATTCTTGAAAGTACTTCCAAATTATCAGAATAAATTGATAATTTGTTAAATTCGTTATAATTTTTGATTGAAAAGTCTTTTGTTATAGATTTGGTCTAGAATTCACCTTTATTTGTTCAAAAAATTTATTATTTTGTTGAGCATATATTTATTTCTTTGAGAATTCGACAATTTTATTAAAAAGTAATTTTGAGTTGAAAATTCAATTATTTTGTTAGAAAATTCAACTATTCGGAAAAGTGAACTATATTGTTGAAAATTCGTCTTTCTTTTATTTGGAAATCGGTTTTTTGAACAGAAAAATTAACTGGTTCATTACGGGTGACCGAAATTGATCATCATTTTGAAATTCAACAATTTGGGCTAAAGATTCTGCTAAGGAAATGTTAAAAATGTCTCAAATCATTCAAACTTCTGAAATTGATGTCATTAGCACCATTCTCGCAAGCGGCGCCTTCTCAAGTGGTAGTGACCTTCTTTGGTCAGCCGTGTCCTTAAATATAATATGATGTGTCACCGCGGAAACTGCGGTACCGAAACTTTCCAAAAATTTTGAAAATTTCTGGTTCATCTAAATTTCCGTATATTTTAAAAATTTCTAAGATTTTCAAAATTTCTAAAATGTTCGAAATTTGTGAAATTATAAAAATTATCAGAATTTCTGAATTTTACAAAATGTTAAATTTTCTCAAATTTGTGAAATGTTCTAAAATTTGTAAAATATTCAAAATTTGTGAAATATTCCAAATTTCTAAAATTATGAAAATTAAAAAAATTTCTGAATTTACTGAATTTTGTGAAATGTTAAGAATGTCTAAAATCATTCAAATTTCTGAAATTAATGTCATTAGCACCATTCTCGCAAGCGGCGCCTTCTCAAGTGGTAGTGACCTTCTTTGGTCAGCCGTGTCCTTAAATATAATATGATGTGTCACCGCGGAAACTGCGGTACCGAAACTTTCCAAAAATTTTGACAATTTCTGGTTCATCTAAATTTCCGTATATTTTAAAAATTTCTAAGATTTTCAAAATTTCTAAAATGTTCGACATTTGTGAAATTATAAAAATTATCAGAATTTCTGAATTTTACAAAATGTTAAATTTTCTCAAATTTGTGAAATGTTCTAAAATTTGTAAAATATTCAAAATTTGTGAAATATTCAAAATTTGTGAAATATTCAAAATTTTCAAATCTATGATAATTTCTGAATTTTATGAAATGTCGAAAATTTCTAAAATCATCGAAATTTCCGAAATTTACGACCTTTTCAACTTTGTCAAGTGAAGTTGTCTAAAATTTGTAAAATATTCAAATTCTTAAACTTATCAAAATTTATCATATTTCTGAATTTTATGAAATGTTAAAGATTTCTAAAATCATCCAAATTTCTTAACATAATGTTTTAAATTTTTAAATTTTTAACGTTATTTAAATTTCTAAAATTATCAAAATTTCTAGAATGTTCCAAATTTGCTAAATTATCCAAATTTCTGAAATTTCTAAAAGGTTCCAAATTTATAGAATCGTCTAAAATTTCTAAACTTTTCGGCATTTCAAAATTTTTAGAAATTTCCAAAATGTCTGAAATATCTAAATTTTTCAAAAATTATTAGATTTGATAAGATCATCTTCGAAATAATTACGAAACCCATGTCAACTGTGTTTCGAAATTTTGATCATTTTAACAATTTCAATCATTTTTGAAAATTGTAGATATTTTAGACATTTTGGATATTTAGAAATTTCAGAAATTTTGGTAAATTTCGAATATTGTAAATTTGTATAATTTTATTAATTTTGAACATTTTAGACATTTTAGAAATTGTAGTAATTTTAGAAATTTTGAAAATTTGAGAAGTTTTCATAATTTCAGACATTTTTAACAGTTACGAAATTTTGATCATTTCACCAGTTTTAATCATTTTAGAAATTTTCAGATATTTTAGACATTTTGGAAATTCAGAAATTCCAGAAAATGTGGTAAATTTCGAAATTTTCGAAACTCCGAGATGATTCTATAATTTTAGAAATGTTGACCATATTGTAAGTGAGGATAATTTTAGTAATTTTAAAAATTTTGAAAAGTTTGAAAATTTTGAATATTTTATAAATTTTGAATATTTTACAAATTTCGAAAATTTCAAAAATTTGAAAAAATTGAACATTTTGTAAATTTCAGAAATTTTGGTACATTTAGGAATTTTTAAAACTATGAGATGATTCTATAATTTTAGACTTGTTGACAATATTGTAAGTTTGGAACATTTTAGAAATTTTAGAAATTCTTATAATTTAAAAAATTTGACCATTCTAGAAATTTTTATAATTTTAGAAATTTAAATAACGCTAGGAATTAAAAAATTTTGAACGTTATATTCAGAAATTTGAATGATTTTAGAAATTTTTAACTATTGATAAAATTCAGAAATATTAGAAATTTTGACAAGTTTGAAAATTTTAAATATTTTTCAAATTTTACAAATTGTAGGAAATTTTACAAATCTTAGAACATTTCACAACTTTTAGTTTTAGAAATTTTTGTGACTTTATAAATCTTGAAAATTTGAGAAGTTTTTATAATTTTAGAAATTTTCGACAGTTCTGAAATTTTGTTCATTTCACTAATTTCAATAATTTTTGAAAATTTTAGATATTTTAGAAATTTCAGAAATTTCGGTAAATTTCGAAATTTTTGAAACTTTGAGATGATTAATTTTAGGAATGCTGACAATATTGTAAGTTCAGAACCTTTTAGAAATTTTAGATACCTTGATCATTTAAAAAATGTGGAACATTTTAGAAATTTTGATAATTGTAGAAATTTAAATAACGTTTGAAATAAAAAAATTTTGAACAATAATTTCAGAAATTATTTTAAATCAATTAATTAAATAAGTTAATTATATGCGAGGGGGAAAACTTTCAAGTAGAAAAGTTTCCGGATGGGAAAGGGGGAAATTAAATTATGTATTGACTTGTAAGGGGAAAGTGTCAAAAAGTGAATAATTTTTCAGCTTGAAAGCGGGAAATTTAAAACATAAAGAATTTTTCCAGTTTCACAAAAATGAGCTATTTTTAATTAATAAATGTGGAAATTTCCATTAAACGATTTATTCTGTTTGTACTTGGTAGATCCTAAAATAGCTAATTGAAAACAC
>CAKNXH010061397.1:118566-164797 GCA_932178445.1 Andricus quercusramuli
AAAAAATCCACTTCTCACTCAGAAATTAACAGCCAATTATTATCAACGATTTCATTCTAATTTTAAATAAAAACTGATAATTGTTTACACAAAATTAATTAACAAATTAATTTTTGGCTATTAGAAACATTTAAACTGTGCTCTTCTAACGTGTAATCAACTCTTAATGAATTATTTTTGAAATTTCTTGAACATTCGGATAACGATCAATTATTGTTATTATTATGAAAAATGTTCGAATAATAACACACAAAAATTGATGAAGTGATAGTTCATCAATATTAACAAAAGTGATTGTTTAAACAATTTATTATTAATGTTAATAATATTCTCGTAGAAAAATGCTACAAAATTGCAAAAAAAAATCACTTCTAGTCAAATTTTCAATTAAGATAAGTTAAGTAAATTATTTGAGTCAAGAAAATAAATTGTTTAAACAATTTATTATAACTATAATTAATATTATATTTGAATAATGCTAGAAAGATGCGGTTTTTCAAATTTCTGGCTTTTTCTCCAATTTTCATTTGGAGTGTAGTGATAATGAATTCAAGTTAACAAAATAATTGTTCAAACAATTTATCGTCATTTTTAATAATATTCTCTTCGCTGAATTGGTAGAATGTTGCGGTTTTTTTCTGAAATTTTCAACTGCTTGTAAAACTTTTATAAGGCGTGACTCAATAATTAATAAGATTTGGCAAAAATAATTGTTTACACAAATTATCATTGTTTATGAATATCTTCATATAAAATTCCAGGACTTTTCCAGGTTTTCCAGGACAAAAAAACGAATTTTCAATAAAATACATCAATTTTCGACCAAAGAGTTGCATTGAGAAAAAAAATTCAACAAAATAGTTAAATTTTTAACCAAATAATTCATCTTTTAACCTACAAAGATGAATTCTTAACCAAAATGAGGAATTTTCAACGAAGAAAATTACTTTTCTACCAAAAAATGACAAACTTTCAACAAAATAAACCAATTAGGAAGAGTTTTAATTTCTACCAAAAAAGATAAATTAACTGAAAAAAATATGAATTTTCAACCAAAAAAAAAGTTAAATTTTCAGCAAAACAAAAATAATGTTGACGGAAAAAAATCTTTGACAGAATAGTTCAATTTTCAACAAATAAAATGAGTTTTTAACAAAGTAGTTCAACGTTCAACCTAAAATGAAATAGTTGAATTTTCAATACAAAAAATTAATGTTCACACAAAAGTAAAGTTTTTTTCAACAAAATAGTTCAATTTTCAGCCAATAAGTATATTTTTCATTAAAGTTTTTTTGGATTCCAACCAAGTAATTGAATTTTTAATAAAGAGAATGCATTTTTTAATAAAAAAGATATGAATTTACAATAAGAAAAACAAATTTTCAATAAAATGGTTAAATTTTTAACCTTTAACCAAATAGTTCAACTTTTAACCTACAAAGATGAATTCTTAACCAAAACGATGAATTTACAACAAAGAAAATTTATTTTCTACCAAAAGAGAAAAATTTTAAACAAAATACACCAATTTACAGACAAACAATTTAATTTTCAACTAAAGATGATTAATTTTCTACCAAAGAGAAAAATTTTCTGATCAAAAAGACGAATTTTCAACAAATGAAGATTTTTCAGCCAAGACAATTGGTAGGTTAAAAAAGTAATTTCAAATGAAAAAAAACAAACAATTTTCAGCGAAATATTCAAATTTTCAATCAAAGAGATTAACCCCCAGACAAATAATAAAAAGTAATTAAAAATATTAATTATAATACTATATCACACTTACCTTCAAGGTAAAGAACCCTCAGGAATGTGAGAAGTAGAATGCAGCTCACCACCTTCACTTCTTCAAAATAATCTCTTTCACAGGGAATATTAAAGCGATTTTTGAAAAAAATGTTGTGACCCTTGACTCGGAAAAATATTGCTATATATAGTTACTTTCCTTACCCATACTCGATAACACGCTTTATTTATTCTTCAAATAGATGAGGTAAAAGGACAAATACTATTTTTCTCAGTCCTTGAAATTTTCCTTACTTGTCAGATTTCTTATATCTTGTTTTTTTCCATTGAACGATAGGGCAGAATAAACAATAAATTATTTACACACCTGTTTATACACTTGGTCTTTCATAATTTGAGTTAACAATCACGAAGTTTTTAGGTTCAAAAAAATTAACTTCAGAATAATGGGAACAAAGTATAGCGAAAAAAATGTTGCTTAAAAAAGATCGCCAACCTGGACATTTGAAATAAAAATCATTTATCAGTACAAATAAGATTATGGAAAAAACTTAGAGTATCTTAATAACATAAAAAATTACCGGTACTCACAATGAGACAATGAGAATAGATTTTCTTTTATTCATAAAAAATAAGATTGAAAATCAAAAAAATTAAATTTTTGGGAAAACTAAACAAGAAACGCAAAAGATTAAAAGACAAAAGCTGTTCAACCAAAAAATTAGCAGTCTTTCAAAGTGTTTAATATCGCATCTGTGCCGTATAGCATTTCACCTTTGTTATTTCTCATGCTAACAAACTCTGTACTTTTACTTCCATCCATCTTTTTAAATATTAGTTTCTTGTTTCCTTCGAAGTCGTTTTGTATTTTCTTCTCTTCTTCTCTTCTAATTTTATCTTTACTTTCCTTGACGAGTCGTTCAACTTTCATCTCTTGGTCTCTGTTCTAATTTTTAAGTCTATTTCTCTCCGCATCGCTAAGACCTGTGATGTTCAACCTTCTCTTGTACGCTTCTTTCTTTTCTTGTCGGGCTGCCTCAATTTCATCATTCCACCACGCATCACCAGACTTTCTTCCTGCAACTGCTGTACCACACACTTCGGTAACAGTTTTAACAATGATATCCAGTAACATAATCCATGCACCCTCTATGTCTTTATTGCTTAGAAGCGCCTCCCAAGTTGGACTATCGATGCGTTCGTTTATTTTATTCTAAAATCTACCGGTCCTTTCGTCAATCAAAGTTTTATTCCATTCCGAGGCTATTTTTTTGTTTGCATTATTCATCGTTTAAATTGTACGCCCAACTACCACCTTTATGCGATAACTTTATTCTTTAAGTCGAAATCGTGTTCAAGTTAAGTAGCTTTATTTTTTTTTTTTGCAGAGGAGATGAGAATGCATTCACGCACTGAGTGTGGGACTCGACCTAAAAAACGGTAATACCCACTAAACTCACCTCCTCTTCCTACCAAACCATGTCCTCGAAACCGCTTATCGCATTACTTCGAGGACAGGTGGGTAAGGCCACTAAGCCGTGCTTCGGCTTCCGATTTCTAGCCAACTTGGCATTTCACCTCTTTACACCCAACCAGGATGCACGCATCGTCCTCAGATGTGTGGTGGTGCCACACAACGTGCTCGTCGACCTTTAGCATCCTGGTTGGGTGTGTTGGGCTAAGCAGCGTGCCCTTGAGGCTTCTTCACTGAAGCGGCCTCTCGGAACGCCCTGCACCTCATCGTCCCTGGTTGGTGATCAGTCCGGGGATTCCCATCTTTGGTAGCGCTGATGTAGCACTGCGGCGTGCACACGCCGCAGCCCTATGACCCTCTTTGCCACATATTCTATAGGCTCTAGTCCTGTCTGGTCCACCACGATTCGCTGCCACGTGACCGAAGTCCAGGCAGCGAAAATATCGTACAACCTCCGTCTTCTTCCCAACCCTACAGGACATCCAACCAACCTTCAGATGCCCTGTCCGGATTAATCGCGACGTCAGTTCTTCGTTAAGCTCCACGTGGACCATCAGGTGTCTCCTGAAGGCCCTTTTCGTCATGCTCACTTTCACTTTCTCCGGATCGATTCCCCCGAAGTGATCTCGCACGGCGTCCTTGACCTCTCCAGCGTCTGTTGTCGAGTCCAAATCGAGGACCTCGACTTCCACGCGCGGAACAAGGTACCGCAGGGAATTCCCGGCTCAAACTGCCTTCTACCGGACCTTTCGTCAATCAAAGGTTCAGTCCATTTCGAGGCTATTTTATTGTTTGTATTATTCATTGTTTAAATTGTACTTCGGTTTATGAGGTTGAGGGAGGGGGGTCGAACGGAGAAGGTTACCAGCCTTCAGCAGCGTGATGTGTCCACATGTGTCCAAAGCCTGTAAGTTATGTTGAAAGTATTGTCTCACCTTGTTTTAACACTCTTTTTTAGATGCCTTCGATGTGCTTTTCAATTCGTCCACTTCTGTCAGAACGTTTTTGAAATTCAATGAGCAGATTCCCATTATACTGTTTTTCAACATGCAGTTTTCCAGATTATCTTCGAACGAACTTCTCTCAAATGTGTCGTCTTCTAACGAGGTTTCTTCCAGATGACTGTTGTGAATATTAGAGGTCTCTATTAAAGTTTCTAAACATTCAGCAGGTTGAGAAATTTCCATACCTTTTGCAATAAAAAGACTAGTTTTTCCACTAAGGTATTGGTTCACGTATGGATCAATGAAGGCATCTGGCCTTATAGGGACTTTTTTATCGTCAATGATCAAGAAATTTGCCTTTAACATTTTCAAATCCGAATTCGACTGCCGCACTTGAGTCAGGGAGTTTTCCGTATCCGTATCGGTCTCTATAAACGTTTGAACAAAAGTGGAATCGATCCAGCGTGTTTTAATAACTTCTCTGATAATTTGGGCAAGAAATAAGCACTTTCGTGCTCTCTTGCTTCGTTCTGTCCAAGAACCACATCCTCTGCGTTCCACTTCGTAGCTAATGAGATCCATGATGTCGGTGTTGAATTCTCTATCACGACACTTTCGTCATCCACTAAACTGATGTCTTCTTCTGGATTCGGAAAAGCTCGAACTTCCTCAGCTTCCTGTCAACTGTTAAATCCTTTGGATTCATTATATTGAGGAGGAGTGTCTCCTCACGTTCGCAATGGGTGTCCTCATTTGACGTCAGAATTTTCCCATCTGTTTCGGAATGAACGACTGTGAGAATAGCTCTCAAAATTTGCTTTTTAGAGCAACTGAAGCATCACATGTCACCTGTTTAGGATGCAGAATTCTAGCCAAGCAGACCCAAGTTATCAGCCACTTTGTGATTGCAGCATTTGGCAAACAGGGCCAGCTGATGTATTTGTTACGATTAGGCGAAGATACAATAATAAAGTTTGAACTAAAAATAATCAGCTATTGTTCAAAAATGGTTGTATTTTCTTATTGTGTTATATTAATTCAGTTCACATTTCAGAGGAAAACAAGACAAACAGGTGAAGTGAAATAAAAAGGAAATTTAATAATGAATAGACTCAAGAATAATAATTAAAATTAAAATTACATTTGAGACAGCATATTCAAAATTCTACAACTAGTACAGAGTTTGAAGGCTTTCTTGCTCTCTGGAACTGGTCAAATGTAACTAATTAGCAATGAAATTTTACAGATTTCATTAGCGGAAAGTGAGCGACTAAAGATTAGTCTCTTTCCGAATAGAAAAAAATTGTCTTCTAATTGTTCGAACAAAATTAAGAAGAAGAATTTTTAAAAATCTTGAAATGATAATGTGTCAATAGGCTTCAAATTAATTACAAACATTCAGGGTCTTCGTCCGTTACTTTTCAACAGAGTTTTTTTTTGATTTCCGAAATTTTTTTCATTTGTATAGTTTTTTAATTTTCCATGGAGAAATTGAATTATTTAGCAAAATTTGAAAATCGATTTGCCCTGTGCAAGCCTGAACTTGAGTAGCTGAAGAAGTTTATTTTTATTTTTTTACTTTTTTCTTACGCAACCAATACTTTATTGCCTTACGGAATCAAAATTGTTAAACCTCATATAATTACAGGTGACATTTTACAGATTTAATTAGTGAAAAGCGGGTCACTGAAGATTAGTAAAAAAATAATTTATTCGATTAGTCAAAATATTACTAAAGTAATAAAAAATTCGATCTGAATAAACATAATCTTTTGAACAATTCATTATTATTTTTAGCAATATAATTGGTCATTGTCTCAATCTAACTAGAAAATGTTAAAAATACAAACAAATACAAATTGAATGCAAATAATTCTAAATACAAAAAAAGTTCGAATAAATATATATTTTTCATTTTCTTTTAGATTTTTTTTACTGCTATAAAAACATAGTTTTCCTAAGATTCTTGAGAAAATTCAAAAAGATTTTTGAAAATTTTAGATATGTCAAATGAAAAATTTAAAAAAAAAAGGAAATCTTCAAACCAATAGTTAAATTTTCAAACAAATATATAAACTCTCATCGAAAACTGTAATAGTTGATATTTTATTCTGAAAATATTTTCGTTTCAAATCAAAAACCGTTGAAATCTTCTGAAAAAGACAAATTTTTGAACAAAACAGCTGGATCCTGAAAGCAAATATATTAATCTTCAACCAGTTGCTTTTTGAACAAAAATTTATATTATTATTGAAAAAAGATGAATTTTCTACAAAACAGTTTATTTTTAACTCGAAAATATAAATTTTCTACCAAGAAAACTCTATCAAAAAAGTTTTTTTTTTCAAATAAAAAGACGAATCTTCAACCCAAAAAGAAACAAATTTTTAACAAAATAGTTACATTTTCAACCAAAGAGGTGAATTTTGAACTAAAATGATGAATTTTCAACTAAAAATGTGAATTTTTAACAACAAAAAAAATATTTTTGTGTCAGTTTAAATGATATTTAAGATTTCTTAAATTTGAAAAAAATTAAGAAATATTTTATAAATTTTCAGATACATTCCTGAGTTCTCAAATATTTTTCATCTGTTAAACATTTTTTAAATTCCTATATATCTTCTAGACTGACTCAAATTATTCACTGTAAATATCTCCAGGAATCTTGAAATTTTTTTTTTTATAATCTTGAATATTACCTTTCAAAATCTTCAAAAAACTTCAAAATGTTATTCTAGTGCCTTCAATGGTTCAGCTTTTTTAGTTTTACAAAATATTTTCAAATCTTAAATTATTTTTGAATATTTTTTATACATTCTAAAATGATTGAAATATTTTCTAAAATTCTGTAAAAATTCTACAAAAATTACAAAAATTGCCTTAAAATCTTCCGGATTCTTTTTTAAACATTTTAGAAATCTTTGGGAATATTTTAAATTTTTAACAAATATCCTCTTCAAATGAATTTTGTAAAACCAAAAATCATCTAAAATTTTCCGAGAAATATTTAAAAAAATGTATTTCCTTGAAACCTTTCGAAATGCTTGAAAATATTTAATGTTTGTAATAAAATATTCAAAAACTTTGCCGAAGTTTTTGTATCTGAGATGTCTCTCAACTATTTTTCGATTTTTAACAAAAAATTTTTTTTTAATTTCAAAAAATCGAAATTTCAATGTTTTCTTGAAAACGTGACCCCAGGAAAAATTGCTATGAAATTACCTGCTTATTTTTTGTTAATTTTTTTTTTGTTCGTTTGGTTCTATGGTTGGTCATAATTTAGAAACTGAAAATTCAACGAGTTACAATTCACCATCATGACTTTAAAATTCAACAATTTCAAATTTATCAATTGCAAACGTAAGTTTTTCATAAAATGAGAAATTTTAAATCAAAGATATCGAAAATATGGTCTTTTGAAAATTTGACAATATTTGAATATGAAAGATTTCAAGAAATCAGTAAACCAGTCAACAAAAATTTGTTCTAATTTATGAAGACAGTTATGATTACCATATACGTAAAAAAATTGGCATCCATAAAAATATTAAAATTGGGAAAATAATAATTTTTTCAAACATATTTTGATAAAGCCTACAACTTGATATATAAATAATATTAATCAAAAATATTAATAATAATATTATGTCCAACTTACGTTTGAAGTAAAGAAACCTCATAAATGTGAGGAGTAGAACGCGACATATCCTTATTTTTCCTAAAATCATCACTATGATAGGGAATAGTAAACTGTTTTTCCAAAAAATTTTCATGAAGAGTGTCTTAATAAATAGCTGCTTTATATGGTGGGAGGAAGAAGATTGTTTTCGTCAGATTTCAATGCTTTCCTTATTTGACAGATTTCGTACTTATAGAACCATCGAATTACGCATTACAATATGTGTTATTTAAGGTTGTGTGATAGCAGAAGGAAAAACGAAAATTAATGTCTCATGTCGTCTTACTTTAGAATGGAAAAACAAGAATCATTTACACACTTGTTGATATATTTGGCTTCACTTCATCCACGTTAAAAATAAAAAATTATTTGTGTTCGCGTAACATTTTTTTGCTACGATTATTGAATTTGGGTGAGAGTGGATTCTTTTCGTTTTTCATAAAAATATGTATCAATGAGAAAAAAACGTTTCGTTGTAAATCTATCATTCCTGCTATTCACACATTATAGCTTGAATTTGCATGTCATATTTGAAAACCTTTTGCTGATAAATTGATATTTTCTGTAAGAGAAACATGAGGAAAAACTAATTTAACTAAATTCCGTTTGAAATGTGAAAACGCAATATATTCATGATTGAGATTGAGTTTACTCTTTTGATGATTTGTGATTGTTTCAACAATTTGTATTTGTTTAGAAAATTCGTCTTTTCCGTTGTATTATGAATCGCACAAAAACGACCCTAGAAAGAAACAATAGGGCACAAATTGATGCTATATATTGTGTTGCAATACGATTAAACAAAAACAAACAAAATATACTTTAATTGCACAGCCCCACAAAAAAAATTATATTTCATATCCCTGAACCAGACCCATGCATCCCTATGTATTTTTTATAGCTGAATCCGAATCCGAGGTCAAAAAAATTCATATATCCTCAAAATTTTTAGCTAAAGCCAAAAAACACCCCTAGATTGGGGTGAAAATGAGATTAATCAACGAGCATAGTTGCTGCATCTTAGTTGTTTTTCTCGTAATAACCTTGAACATGTTTTTACATGAATTCGGCTCGTAAAATTGCGCAATATTCTGTGACATCATCATGAGCTTCGAGAATGTTCTAGAAGCTGAGCAATCGGGATATAATTTTTGCAACGCAAAATGTGATGCGTCAGTAAAATAACCTTGAAGCTGCTGACGAAAGAAATTCTTTCCAGAAATTGCGCAGTATATTTTGACGATACCATCAAGAATATTCTAGAATGTTTTATCTGTAAGGAAGCAATAAATCATCCTTGTTTTTCTCGTTATAACCTTGCACGTGTTGCCAGAACGTTCTACATTATAATCGACAAGTTCAGAATATATATTTTTGCAACGCATAATCTAATGTGTCAATACAATAACCTTGGAGGGTGTTGACGACAGAAATTTTTTCCAGAAAGCAATAAATCATCCTTGTTTTTCTCTTAATAACCTTGAATGTGTTTTGACATGAATTCGGCTAACACAATGGCGCAATATTCTGTGACGTCATCATGAGCTTCGAGAATGTTCTAGAAGCTCCACGATCCCTCAAGAATGTTCTAGAAGCCTCACACGGACACAGATCCAGACCATTGATCCAGAACCGGCCCTGCCTATCTACTACTACCCATATTTTAAAACCACACTAAAAATAATGGTAAAACGCTCTTTTTCAAGGTCGAATTCTCAATAACTTATTTACGAATTTACATATTTCTGTAAATTATACTTACTTCATGTGCAAATATTATTATAGTGAAAGTGAAGTAAAGCAAGCTCAAATAAATATTTGATAAAATGATTATTTATCGTCTTACAAAAAGATGTGTAAAATTCAAAAATTTTTTTGCTGTAGTTTTTTCTTTTCTTCTTTCTTGGCCCAGTAATAGTAAATAAACATAATGTAGATCATGTTTTAAATCCACGTTTAGTTGTAGATAGATAAACGTTTATTTTTCAGCCTGCTGGCCTTAAAAAATTGACTTGCTTACACATCCATTTTTTACAGAATTTCCTTAAAACTAACCCTTAAGAAGTAACATCCATCCATTCCTTATCTCTAAGCCGCATGCTCGTATCGCCTTGCCTTCCTCCCTTCGCCTCGCCTCGCTCGCATGTCCCTACTTTTTCGCATTGCCTCGCTTGCCAACCTCTGTTTTCGCAGCTAATACCTATTACTTATCTACTATTTACAATATTTACATCTTACTTTTATCTACTTTCTCTCCTATTTACAATCTTTCCTTCTCCACTCCTCTTCCTCCTTCCTTCTCTTCATCTCCATCTTACCCACCACTCCCTTCACCCATGCTACTGCCCTTTTTCCCCCTTTTCATGCAACAATGCCTCCATGCTTATCTCACTTCTTTCCACCTCCCCGCACTCCTCCAGCCAGTGCTCCACTCTTGCATCCCCCTTTCCGCACAGTTCACACATCCTCTTCTCTCGAGAGAGCCAAAACCTATTGAAACCCTCCATACAACCACACCTCATCCTCGCTATAAGTTCCTGACTTCCTTTCTCTCCTTTCACACACAAATATTGCGCTCTTGCCCTTGGCATAATCCACACATAGTTCCCGTTAAATCTTGACTCTCTTATTCTCTCTTCCCCTTCTGTCTTCTCTCTCTCCATGCTGTTTTGCTTAACCAATTCATAAACCTTCCTTCCTTCCTCGTGCATCCTTCTCACTTCATCCATCTGCAATCCATTCATTCTAAAATACCGTTCCCTCTCCGCCTCCATCTTCCCACCCCCTCCCCTGTTCTCCTTCTCCCACCAACACTCCCTAACCAGCCTACTTCCCCCCTCTTCCAAAAATTTCTCCTCATATTGACACGCCCGGCTCCCTGCTAGAATTCCTACACTCGATCTCCCCGTCTCCCTCCTGACAATATAATTAGGCGTGATCCTTGCCAACCCCAGGGTCCACTTTACATACCTCTCCTGCGTTCTATTTACCTCTTCACTTTCCTTCCACCCCCACACCTCTACCCCATACAATAGCACACTCATCACTAGTGAATCAAACAATTTCATTCTCCTTCCGAAGTCATCTGCGAATAACTTCATTCCCAACCCCCACACCTGCCTTGTCACCACATTTACCCTCCTCACTCTCTCTTTTATGTGAACATCCACTCCCCCATTCCTTCGAAACACGAAGCCCAGGTACACAAACTCTTTCACCTCCTGTACCTCCTTTCCCTTCCACTTCCACTCCCTTCCCTCCTTTTCTGAACACACGTTTAGTTGTATCAAGGAGAAAGACCAATAAAATTTAAAGTCATTTGAATTGGTTTCATCCTGTTCGATTTATATCTCTTCACTTATTATGAATATTGTGAAATCCGTCGGAGGAATTGTTTAAATCATTCAAAAAGTGTACAAAGAAATTCAGTGACTTACAATTTCAGTGTTCCCTTATTTTGAACACAAAATTATATTACATAATAAACTTGAACTGACTATGCACGCAATTGCAATAATTCACACCCAGTTTTTGAATATATATTCCTTGCCATTACTAAGCCTAGTTTTGTGAGAAACAATACAGCTAAGAATATATTTGAACTTTAGTGCTTGCCAAGTACAGATGTCGTTGCTTAATATTTCGAAAGCTTTAAAGTGTTCGAAGAAAGTACAGTGTTGTAGCAGTGAACTAAAAGATATTTCGAACCGTTTTGGCAAGGAACAGCTAAAACACCATTTGGTCATAGATACTGCAGGAGTTCCGTCAAAGGGTAACACACTTGAAAATGACTTAGAATCTGGAATTTTTGTAACATTCAAGACTTTACAAGGCCCACTTTTATACAATGGCTCTGATATTTTTCTCAAAAATCTATCATTGAGTATCAATTGATGCTTTATTGCAATCGTCCGGCAGACATTGGTTCGATTTAGAGACACACGAGAAGTCACATTAGCCTCCATGTGCTTACTCTCATACCTCATACAAGAAATTTTCAAAAGTGGCCCCATTAACTTCATTATCCTTGGATAATAGAGGAGAAAATGGTGGTTTGGAATTAAACAGCCTGGGTATAACTCGGAGAGTAACATTACGTATTCGGTGATCAATGTTGCCAGAAGGTAGCACTCTTCCGGCTGGTGAGCTTTTGAAGTTAGAATTTGTAATAACTTTCGTAATAGAATCATTAGTTTCCAGTGTGGATCAATTACTGGGACAGGATCTCCTAGTATCATTGGTAAGTTTCTCATGAAACAAAGCATTTCCGATAAACAAATTCTTAGACCATTCCGTTTTAGGTGTGCTTCCTTAATTTCTGTCGGTTTATTTCGTTTATCGTGTTTGCTGTAATGATAAGCTTTCATTCTAAGATTTAATTGTTCCACAGTGAAGAATCTCATTTCCACAAAACATTTTAAGAATTTGGCAACATCAAATTCCTTCCAGAAAGTCATGTTGAACCTCTACGCCCACGTTTTCCGTACAATTGAAATCTAGTTCATGGAAGACACATTCTTCTTTAATTCCGGTTTGACTTGGATTATTTGTAGCAATATCAGCCGCGTAATTGATTCGATTTCGCAATTCCCATTGACTTTCGTTGACAGTTAAGTTAATTTCAATTTTCTTAATGCGACAGATATGGCACGGGTAGTAGATATATTTGGATTGAAAATTTGGTTCAGATTGGAAGTTCGGATTGAACCGGATTAAGTCGAATCAATTTTTAACCGATTTGGATCGAACGAAATGTAGAACTTTTTTCGGACTGCTTCGGATAGTTCGGATACAGATTTCGGAATAATTCGGAATGAATTCCTATCCGGAACTTTCCCAGGGTTGGGACAGACAATTTTTGAAATGGAACGAGAATTTAAAAAAAAATCCCTGTTCAAATTCAGAATTGTAATTCTTTTACAAAACTCCCTGTTCCAAATCAGAAATCTTTTAAAATGTTTGAAAATCTCTTCGAATCCTAAAAAAATAAAATAAAAAAATGATCACGTGAGAACCGAGGAATGACCTTCAATTTAAAATTATCCTTCGGGTAGGCATCCTGGAAATGCAGTTCGAGGCTGTAAATTTCACTATCTCAGATTGGGAAATTCTAAATTATTTCATTTACAATTTAAATATTTTAGAATTACTGCACTCTAAATATGACATCCTAAGATGAGGCAAGATAAAATAACAAAGCGCTTCAACTTCACCAAAGCTTCCCGCATCTGTATCCCAAGCAGGGATCTGTGGAATGAAAATGGTAACCTGCTTCTCCAGAGGGAAATCTGGTAAACGGATGGCTCCAGGGGAAAGGGAGGGTCAGGAGCAGGAATTTATGACAGCAAGAGAGGGAAAGGGATAGGGATCACATTTGAGCGACATGCTATTTCAACCGGAGGTCCTGGCCGTCCTTCGCTGTGCTGAAACGCTAATAGAGGAAAACGCTGCTGGCTGATAGATCACGATCTGTTCGGACAGCCAAGAGACACTAACTGCAATAGGGAAACCAGACATACCATCAGAACTGGTTTGGGAATGCAAAAAGGCATTAAACCAACTTGCAGATAGAAACAAAGTGGCTCTCATATGGGTCCCTGGACACACAGGGATCAAGGGCAACGAGAAGGCGGATCAGTTGGCAAAGTGCGGCGCAGCGAGCGAATTCGTAGGACCGGAACCGGTACTGAGAATAGCGTCTTGCAGTGTCGGGATGGCCATTAAAAACTGGATCCGAACAAAACACAGGGAATACTGGGAACAAACCAAGGGTTGCCGTCAGGCGAAATCCATCCTGGGGTGTACCTATAGGATGGACAGAGCCAGGGAAATCCTGAGTTTACCCAAGAAAGACGTAAGGACAGTGGTACAGACCCTGACAGGGCACAATCACTCGAACTATCATATGCACAAAATGGGGTATAGCCCCACAACGGAGTGCAGGAAGTGCGGCCGGGATGAAGAAACATCCCTGGATGTATTATGCCAGTGTCCGGCATTAGCTAGGCTCAGGCCACAGACCCTCGCGGTCTATTTTATGAAAACAGAGGAAATCGAAACGCGATCAGTGGTCGACATACTGGGCTTCGTCAAGAGGTCTGAGGTCGACTGCTGAGAATGAATAAATAAGGACGTGGCACAATAGGCTTTATAGCTTGAGCGCCAGGGGAGTTCTTCATGGCTTCCCGCCCGTATTAAAACTGACTAACTAATCTTTGGCTTAAATATTCATCTGTTTGTCTAAAAATTGAACTATTTCGTTAAAAATTGATTTCATTTGCTCAAAAACTTATTTCTCTAACTTCAAATTAAGCTTTTCTATTTTTGTCAAAAATTTACCTTTTTAGTTGAAAATTAAAATGTTGGGTTGCAAATTCATATATTTTGTTGAAAATTATACATTTTTGGTTGGAATTTTATTCTTTCGGTTGAAAATTAGTTTCTTTTTAATTGAAAATCAATTTTTTCAACTAAAAATTTAGCTATTCAATTTTTTGTCAATTTTTTTTGTGATAGACAATTAATGTTATCAGTTAAAAATGAGTTTTTTAAATTAAAAATGCAGATATTTCATTTTTTCTAGAAAGTTGATCTTTCTTGGTTGAAGATGTAATTCTTCTGTTGAAAATTTGTATTTTTTGGTTTGATTCAGTAGTTTTTTCTTCTTCCTATATGAAAATTAGTTTTTCTGACTAAAATGTAAGGTCACATGTCGTAATGCTCGAGAATGGAAAAAAAAATTATTTACACACCTGTTCATATATTTGGTATTACTCAGTTCACGTTACAACAAAGAGCAAAGTTTTTAGGTTCACAAAAAAAAAAAAAATTTAGAATAATGGCAACAAAGTTTAGCGGAAATGATAGAAATTTGATTTAGACAAGTCTCCAAACTGCACATTTAAAAAAAATTGTATAAATCAATTGTTGATGTACAACAATTTTTTAGAATTTATCAAGAAAAGAGAAAACTTTTCTTGAATTACTGGGAACATTTTTACTGAACTTTCATTTTTTCAAACTAATTTCTAATAATTTCAAAAAAAATCTAAAGAAATCTGCAAGAATTTCAGATAATTTTTTTAATTTTGGAAGATTTTTCTAAATTTTAGGAATGATTTGAGTTTTGAGACAAAATGTTTCCAAATTCAAGATTATTGTTATCTATTTAAGCACAGTGGAAAGAGTTACCCAGGGAGGGGGAAGGGTTGTTTAAATTCGCCAAACTTTTCTAAAGCTTTCATTCAAGATAACAAATGAAATAATGAATTTTGAAAGTGTGTCGAAATGCACTCGGATTGAAAACAAGAATAGAGATAAGACATAACAAACTGAGTTTTTGCAGTTTCCTCGACAACTAATAATTTGCAAAAATTATTCTCATGAACGAGAATAACCGTTTCCCCAAAGTCTACAGTATTAAAGAAGATTTCTGCCAACAAACTAATATTCCTCCAGATAATTCTGAAATTTTTTAATAGAACGCATTAACATTAAATGATCAGTCTTTGAGTTGTTCCGGAATGAATGATGAAAAAATTGAAGGACTTGCTAACAAATATTTTCGATTCTTAACTGGATCGGAAGAAAAAAAATGTTGAATATAGAAAACAGAACTATATGGAAAAGTAGGGCATGAGAATCCTGAAATGTATAATTGTGATTCGAAATCGATTGATAAACGTTTTAGTTTTTCGCATTAGCAAAATATGCTTGAAAAAGTTATTATTTTGTCAATTTTGATATTTTCATACACGCTAACTTTTTCACGTATCTGGTGATCATAACCGTCTTCATGAATTGATACAGTTTTCTATTTGCTGATCAGTAGTAGATAACGTTTGTCTAAGAAACCCGTGATTTCAGCAAACACGTTTAAAACGTACACAATATAAACAGAATTAATTATTTCTGGGAATCTTCATCAGTAAAATCTTGTTAAATTCTCACTCACTATATTTCTGATATCATTAATGAAAAATTGCTAATGTTTACAAAACATATATTCGAAACTAATGAATTTGAAATTGCTGAATTTTGAATGTATCTATTATTACGAATCATAGCATTTTACTACTTTGTCTTAGAATATTAATTATAATTATAATCATTAATTATATTATATTATAATAAATAATATCAATTATTGTAACCATATTCAGCAGAAACTTGGTCCATGCGATTGACCGGCAGAATCTCATTAGCATTGGGTGGCTATGATACCAGTATGACCCTTGAACGAAAAGGTTACATGGCGCGACTGCATACTCTGTGGGGCAAGAAAAACCCAGAGCTCTCGGATTTTTCGCAGAATCGTCTGCGAAATCGTTCCGAGGACCTCCGGAAAAGGAGTTATATAAGTGGAGCGTCTACTCAACCGCAGCCAGAACAAGCCGGCAATAGAGAAAGAGAGGCGACACTGAGACCAACCTCGAACAGGCATCCTATAGAGGAAGAAAGATACTTCAGGTCCCGGAGAAACATCAACATTCAGGTTTCTCCCAAGCCCAAAGATCTGGCTGAACTGGATGACGAGCTTCGTGGAGATTTTTCCGAAGAATCCGACCTTCGGACTATTAATTGTGGCGTGTAAAATGCAGCGAGAGCTTTGGCAGATGCAAAGCGTAAAACAGTATCAACGGTTGATCGTAAGACCGAAAGAGGAATGCATCAACTCAGCACAAAGATAGGCTGGACAAGACAGAACGCGTACCGCATTCAGTGTTTAATTGACTACATAACATCTGGCAGGACTTTCACTGCCAAGGTTCGACAGTTCGCGCGCGAACTGCGGATCCGGCACCACACAATCAATATGTCAAAGCTACTGACCACCAGACAGTATATTGTTAACAGGATACGATTACTCTCTAACACTAGGAAAAGTCTAGAGCGGAGAGAGAGGCGGGTCAGAGAAAATCAACAGTTTTTATCTGACCCATCTAAACTCTTTCAAGACCCTTCAGTTACTGTCGACCTTCCGACCAAACCAGAGGAGGTCCCTCATAACACCTGAGGAGGAATGCCCACCCATCACTACTGAGGAGGTGAAAAACATATTAAGAGGCATGAAGAACTATTCCGCTCCGGGACCAGATGGTATCAAAACCTTCTGGTGGAAGAAGTTTCCTTCAACCCACCAGTATCTGGCTCGAATTCTCACCTCATATCCAAATTCGGAAGAAGCCTATTCCGGAGTGGTTGGTGGAAGGGCGCACAGGGCTCCTGCCGAAGACGGGCAACTTAGCTGACCCTAAGAATTACAGGCCAATTACTTGTCTGAACACACTATATGATATGTTCACAGCGATCCTAAATGATTGGATTGTTCAGACAATTGGACCTGTCTGTTGGAAAGCTTGAAGGTTCATCCACACATCGTGAGGTGCATAGAGAGACTGATGCTGCTTTGGAAAGCCAGATTTACTATCTCATCTGGAAAACATCGTGTGATCACTAACAGTATCACCTTTCAGAGAGGTGTGTTTTAGGGCGAAACCATGAGCCCTCTCCTCTTTTGCCTCACATTATGGCCACTATCTCTCGCACTTCGCTATTCCAAAGTGTGAGATCTAGCTCTAAAAATTGTCAAAGAGTACACTAAAGAGATTGGAATGGAGTTCGGGTTATGAGAAATGCGCCAAGGTTAATTTGAAGAAAGGAAAACTTGATGGCATCCCTGAAGATCCTGAGCTGGTTGACCGAACCCCTATATGACACCTTTGCCCTGGAGAGAACTATACATACCTGGGCGTGCCACAGAGCCGCATTCAGGACGTGGCATCTATAAAGGATATTCTCTGATGCAAATAAAAAAAAGTAAGTCTTCTGTTCCACGACTTCACATCTCACGCCGTCAAGAAGGTCGTGAAATATTGAATCTTGAATGTCTTCACAACAGGATTATTCTAGGTGCAGCACATATAGTCGCAAATGAATAAGACCCTCTTCTTGAAATGGTCTGGAAACACGAAGAAGTGGGCAAAGGGGCGTTTTTGTACAAAGCAGTGGAGGAGGCTGATGAAACACTCGGCCTTGATTTAAATATCAGGGTTGAGCAAAATGCATCAAATATTATCCATCTTGAATACTCACTCTTGGAGGCCCGGATTAGGAAAGCACAGGAGAAAAACTTCCGCGAACAGCTCCTTGACAAGAGGATGCACGGAATCTTCCACAGAAATGTGGAAGATCAGTCGATGTCGTATGAACTAACGTTTGCTTTTCTTCGATCACCACAATTGAAGTCGAGCACGGAGGGCTTCATTTTGGCATGTCAAGACGGCGTCATTTCCACTCTAGCATTACGTTGCCACATTTTGGGCCAAGATATTCCCGATGATAGCTGCAGAGCGTCATGCACACCCCGAGCATCTAGGACACATACTATCTAGTTGTCCAACTCTTGCGGGAACGACCAACATCCAAAGGCAAAATGCGGCTCTAAGAGTGCTTTATTACCATCTCTGTCACTCTTACGGCATTAGCCCAAATACCTCTCCGCTAAACACTCCTAGGGAAATAGAGTCAATTGTCGAAAATGAGAAGTGCCGCATATACTGGAACTTCATATTCTCGACAATGGTTTCTGTTGCGCACTAGTGGCCTGACATAGTTCTCCTTGACTTCGAGAAACGAATCATGTTCGTTACCGAATTTTCGGCACCAGCTGACAAAAAGCTCACAGCCAAAGAGAAAGAAATGAAAGAGAGGTATAAATACCTCATAAGGGAGTTGCGACGGATATACCCGGAATATTCTGTTAAACTAATCGTCTTGATCATTGGCGCTCTTGGAGGTGCCAAGTTTCCACTGGTTGATAGCCTGAAAAGCATCCCTGCGTGCCAACAAAATACTGAGACACTTGCGGGGAAAATGCCGAAGGCGGTCGTCCTTGAGTCTCTCCGTATCCTCAGGGTGCAGGAGACTTTTGCCGGATCATCGTATTGAATTCGTCGCAGACTGTAACCACCTATCCCACGGTTGTGAGACGTGGTTACAGCTGAAATTTTACCGCGATTTCGCTGGGAGCGGGTGCAATTTTCCAGATTAGCACCCGCTTCCGACATAGATATAGCAAGCTTTGTATCGTTAAAATTTCTAAGAGCTTTTGATCTTCAAACTTCGAATTTTCACGCATTAATAACAGAATTCTGAAGAAATATTATAATAATTACATCAACAAAATTACTCACATTCTTTATAAGGCTTTTTCTTCGTACACTTATTTACAGCGTCTTTAAGGCCATGTGTTGAGTGGGATACATGACCAGATTCCTACCTTACCGGCACTTTTTTTATTAGATGAATGATAGCATAGTCTCAGTTCGTGGTGCCACCCCAGTGATATATCATAAAGTACAATCTCTCTTAATACTCAAACTTGAAAAAATATAAAGTAAAAATTAATTTAATTTTTTAATGAAAGTTATAGTTGCATGCGCCTCATTCTATGAACTGCCTGACACAACGACAGGCCGGCGAAACCCTCGTGTGTCTTAAGGACACGAAACGACCCAACACAGAAAAAACTGAGGGATCAGTAATGTTGCGGCTCGAGTGAAACTTGGGATCATTCAGAACTAAGGCTCTAAAGGAACTCTTATTCAGGGTTCCTTTTTAGTTTTTTTTTATATCCGATAGATGGCCATCGGCGGTTTCCAACGTTTTCAACTGCGCATGTGCCGAGAAGCGCGGGCCGATTTGAAATCAATAAATACTATGAACAGATAAATGTTACCAAAAGTTTTTTATTATTATTTAAAACAAATTAAATGGAATTATAGAAATACCTAGCTTCTTGAAAAAATCTAATGTTAGCCTAATACTGCAAGTGTGTATTATATAATTTTGAATAGTCCTGCGCTTCTTGTGCATGCGCAGTGGACAACTTCGAATTTGCAACATAACCTTGAAAACTGTCACATTTCATGTACGATATCTTCCTTTCGAGAATTACTAATGTTTGTGATTTTAGTTTCTTCATTACATTTTTTCCAGTGCAATATTATTTAATTCAAATCATAAAGCAAAATGTGCATCATTAACTTGTGCAATCTTTGAAGTGAGTCAATGCAGAAGTGAGAAAAAGGCTCTATTAGAACCATTTGAATCAACACTTGAGTTCATTTAGAAACCGTTTATCATTTTGGGTTCTTTTTCAGCAAGAGAGGTTCCTTTTTGTTATAGCTCCTTTAGAACGAAAAATTGGTTCTAATAGAAACCCCTTTTTTCTTTGAAGGATGACAGCTTTCTGCATCCATCTCGCAAGTACCTTGGCATATTTTTGGCACGAGGGTATGGCTTTAAGGCTATGAAACAGTGATAGTTTCGCTACTGTGGGAGCACCTATCACCAGGACAATTATTTGTATCCAATATTTTGGGTGCAGTCGTTGCAGCTCTCTTTTAAGGTCTTGATATTTTTCCTCTTTTTCCATCTCCTTGGCAGTGATGTTATATTCGGGCGAAGCCGAGATTTCGATCACGAATATAGTTCGTTTCTCGAAGTCTTGGAGAACGATGTCAGGCCTCGAGTGTGCAACGGAGACTGCTGTCCGATAATCGTAGTTCCAGAAAATTTGGCACGTCTCGTTCCGGACAATTGACTCTATCTCCCTTGAAAAAGATGATCTTTTATGTAAAAAATGTCACACATGAAAAAATATTATTTGTTGAAAACTTGTATCTTCGACCGAACTTCTAATTCGCGTCGCTCTATTCTTATCGTTTCAATTTTTCATTTTTATCGTTTTTATTTGTTATTCTTATCGCTAAAATGATAAGATTCCAATAAACACCTAGAAGTTTGTTTTCTTGAAAACAGAATCTTCTACAATTTTGTCACATCTTATTCAAAAAAATTTTTTTCATTGCCTAAAATCATCAACAAACAATTTCAAAAATATATAACAAAAAATGTTGGTGAAACTGCATAAAGGGTCGATCATTCTCGATTTTGTTGAAAACTCACATATTTTATATATTTTCTTGGCTGAACACGAATTGGCCCGAAAAAAGTGTCACCCTCTCACCGTTTTCGAGATATTGAGATTTTTGGTATCGAAAATTTCGACTTTCTTCTATGATTGTTGAAATACACTGTTTGTTGAAATTTTGATTTTTTGAATCATTATTTTTGGTTAATATTTTTGAGATATGTAAATTCGAGAATCAAAAGTAATCGTATCATTTTTTTAACATTTAGTTTCCTGAATAAAGAAACCTAAGCTTTTCTTTAAGGTCTACATAAACCCAAAATATCTTCTGAATTTAATTTAGAAGTATAAAAATTTTGTTTTCTTAATTTAAATATTTTTATGGATGCTAATTTCCTTCACGTATCTGGAGATCTCAACTGTATTCATGAATTTGCTCAGCTTTTTATTTGCTGATACGTAACTACCGTGCAAAATTATAAGGACATCATCGAAAAAATGGATTTCTTGGGAAAATATTGTCGTAAAAAAAATTGTAAAAGCTATATTTCGAAAGTAAAAAAATCAAACTATTCGTATAGTTACTGTTTCAAAAAAGTTACTACTTATTTTTTATGATAATAAACATATGATCATTTTGCTCAAAAAATATTTTCATGAGGGAATTGAATGGAACTTTCCAAATTTTCTCACAAAAAAAGACTGGAATAGGCATTGAAGAAACATTGACGCCTTAAAAAACATAATACATTAAGTTTTATTATTTTTACGGTAATTACAGTTTACATGTAACATTTTAACGTGATGTTGCATCACAACGAATTTTATGCTTCAGTTTCACATTTTTGATTTGAATTAATGTTGTGGAAAATTGTGGTTTACACGCTTCAATGTAAAATTCGATATGATTGGGCGATTAGCACCTACTGGAACTTCCTTCATTTCATCTGGGGTCAATGGGGTAATCGTGCCGCTTCCCATGTTTTTTTTCACCCGTACTCTATTCGTAATGGGACCTTGATATTCATATATCCCAGCAAGAGAATTATTACCGGTCAACATTGCAAAGACATCGCCATCAATTGTCGATAACACAATATGTTCTCCGGTTGGCATGGGCCTATAGATATTCCGTCCTACGCGTATTCTGATTGATTTATTCTCAGGAAACGAGTATCTTCTAAATTCAAAGAGCCGGTTCAAATTTTTGATGGGAGTAAGTCGAATAAATTGAATTTGGTCAAGTCCATATCCAAGCACGTCGGAAAAAGGCAGCCTGCTTGGTGGAGGAGACCTGGACCTGGCACGAGGAGGATGTTCGGTACAAGGAGAAGACCTGATCGAAGGGTGAGGTCTGGCAGCGGGAAAAGAACTTTTATGAGATCCTGGTCTATCAGAATAGGAAGATGAGCCTCCACGAGGAACACCAGGAATAGGGGTGCCATCCGGTAGGCATTCGAACTCTGAACTAAACTCTGCAAAAAGAGACGGAGAATTAATTTTTAGTTAAGTATCGTGGTATTTTGATTTTTCAATTGAAAATTTATTTTTTCAAAAAATACTCTAGCGGAGATTTGACTTCAAAGAAAAAAATAATTGGAAGATATCCTAGACACAGAATCAAGGAAAATATTCTTGGTGTTCGCACCTTTGGGATGAACTAAATGGAACGGAACAGTGCTCAGTTTGTCCTTTAGTTTTAAATAGTTCTTTGATGTATTTGAAAACCGGACAGGATTAGGATTACATCATCATAGATATCATATAATCTCCAGCAATAATAAATTTCACCTGATATGGTGACTCAAATATGAATATGAACATGAATTCAGTATTAATTCATATTCATTTCGGACGAATTCCTATGTATTTTGGAAAATAATAGCGATCGGGATAGATTGTGGATTATGTCAGACAAATTGCTATTTGCGGAATGCTAAAAAATGTTTTAAAAATTATAGCTGATATACAGTATTATATTCACCAATAGAATGCGAGATGACTATCCAGGTGAAGACCAGAATATAAACAATAGCCATTTTTTGAAATTATGGAAAAAACTGATTGTTGCGTAATTAAGAATTTGGTTAACAGTGTAGCTAGTGATTACTATAGAGCTTCATTGGTTTATATAATATATTCTGTAGTAGTTATCTCATGAAATATAGTCGAGTTCTTTCTTCTGAAATACTTATATTTATATTCCATAAATCAGTCCAAGGAAAGAATTTTGGTTTCACACAACCACGTGCAAATATTAGTCTAAAACTGTATCAGAACAGTATACAAATTGTTATCAAAATAAAAAACAAAGTCAGAAGAAAATTTCAAAGAAACAGGTGCAAAAACAATTAATTGTATCTAGTCATGATGCAAAGGACAACCAACGCTAAAATGAGAACCTGGCTAAGTGAAGGATGGGATGAGACACTTATGAGATGTAAACTTACTGATCAGTCACTTTGGAAAATTACTAAAAGATATAGTCAGGAAAAAGTGGGGATTCCACAATCAAACATGAACAATCAATTCATATATAAAAATGATGATAAGGTTGAAGCTCATGCGAAACGATTCAATGCAGTGCATCTAAAAAATTATAATGTAGATAGCATACAACACATTGAGAAAGTTTCTGCTACAGTTCAAAAGTACATTAGAGATGTGAAAATCAACGATGATGATATTAATTTTGCTACACCAAGTTAAATATCGAAACAAATTAGAACATTAAAAAACAATAAAGCACCTGGATATGGCGATATAACAGGAACCTTGATTAAAAAATTACTCCGGAAGGTTATTGTACTGCTCACCCTTTCATTATATTTTAATCGTACATTAACGTGTAACTATAGCCCTATAGGCCTACTGCCTCTCTTCAGTAAAGTAGAAGAAAAACTTTTAAAAATTAGAGTAGTAAAATAACTAACTGTTGATAATATTTTAATGAATGAACAATTCGGTTTTCCTAATTTTCATCGCACAACTGATCAGCCTGCTCGAGTAGAAAATTATATCACAGAAGAATTTAATGCTGAATAACACACACTTTGTTCCTCGCCGACAGTTTGGAAGACCAAATTTGCCGGATAAAAGTTCTGTATCTGCTTCAGCGAGTATCCTTCATAGATTTATTGTCCTGCATTCGGCTCTATAGCACGCCAGATATGTATAGGTCTCTCCAGCGCTAAGGTGTGGTATAGCGCTCCTGCCGACGAGCTCAGGTTCTCCAGGGATGCCATTATGTTTTCCTCGCTTCGAATGAACCTAGGCGCATTTTTCCAACCGAAATTCCATTCCAATCTCCTGAGTGTATCCTTCGACGATCCCTAGAGCAAGGTGTGGTTGCTCTTTATTTTTAGCATAGATCTTGAGATCATCCATTTAAAATACATGATTGACCTTATGCTTTCGATTTCCACGTTTGCCGCAGAAGTACCCTCCGGAATGTCGACGTGCAAAAGATAGTGGCAACAATGCGTGGCGAAAGGAGAGTAAACGATTGCATCAACAAGAAGGAACCTTCCTCTGAACCTTCTCGTTCAGGGGTTCTTGTAGACTATAGGCATAACATTGGCCCTTCTGAAATAATCATATTTATATTTCATAAGTCAGTCGCAAGGTGTCTAGTAGACTTTAAAAACAAAACAAAAATGTTCGTTTCGTCGAGAAAAATAAATGACGCAACCTGAAAAACGGTAATAACCACTAAACTCACCTCCTCTTCCTGCCAAACCATGTCCCCGGAACCGCTTATCGCATTACTTCAAGGGCATGGGGGTTAAGCCAGTAAGCCGTGCTTCGGCTTTCAACTTTGAGCGCCAGCGTGGCATTTTTCCAACTTTCATCCAACCAGGATGCACGCATCATCCTCAGTAGTGTGGGGGTATCACAACTCGAGCTCGTCGGCCTTCGGCATCCTGGTTGGGTATGTTTCTTTGAGCAACACGTCCTTGAGGCTTCCTCTACGAGGTCGCCTCTCGAAACGCTCTGCACCTCCTCGTCCCGGGCTGGTGGTCTGTTTGGGGTTTATCGTCTTCAGCGGCGCAGAGGTAGCACTGAGGAGTGCTTTCGCACTCCGCAGTCCTATGGCCCTCCTTGCCGCACCTCCAGCATGCCTTCGTCCTGTCTGGACCCGTGCAGCCCGCTTTCATGTGGTCAAAGCCTAGGCAACGGTAGCATCTCAAGGCCTCCGTCTTCTCCGCACGCGACAGGACACCCATCCTACCTTAAGGAGTCCCGTACGGAGAAGCCTTGTGGCAAGCTGCTCCCTCATCTCGACGAAGGCCTTTAGATTACCTCTGAAGGCCTTCTTTATCATACAGACCTTTATTTCGCCGCTCGTTGCTTCGTCGAAGAGTCTACGAACGGCGGCCTCCACTTTTGCCACATCAGTGGTAGTGTCGAGATCCAGGACCTCGACCTCGCTGCGGGAGACGAGCTCGCGCACGCTACCCCCAGCACCGACTGCTTCTTTTATGGACACCGAAAATTTGGTTCTGCCATCCGTCTTCTGCCCAACCTCCACAAGGACCTCTCCGTTTCGAGTTTCCCGGACACCCTTGATTTTTACCCCAAGGATGTCGGGGTTAACCTTTCGCTTGAGGTCCTTGAGGACATCCGTTTAGCTCGAGCCTACGGCCGGTCTTATGAGGACCGCCTCAGGTCGAGCTCACCTCGTTGACTTGGCCTGCTTCATGTTAGTAGCAGGCCTCTTCTCCTCGTCTCTTCGCTAGGGTGTCAAGGTCACCGCCCCGCAGCAGTGCGGGTCCTCGGACTCTTCTTCATCGGCTTCGAGGAAGAATTCGCCTCAATGGGACTCAGGGTGAACTTAAGTCTTCCAAAGATTTTCGCACCATTGTCTGCGACTGCTTATTGAGTTGTGTAACAACATTCAGCAGAATAATTTAACTTGTTTCCAAAATGTTTTTAAATCTTTGTTTTTTAAATTTAAAAAAAATAGTTTTTTGAATAGTTTATGTTTTTTATATCAGAAAATAAATATCCAGCGACGTGAATCAGTTCCAAGTTTAAAAATGTTCAAGCGTGACAGGCTTGAAGAATAAATATGTAGCAGTATATTCAATAGCATAGGTAGTATAAAAATAGCTGAAACAAGAAAGCTATATTTTGAATGAGAGTTTGATTAATTTTGTCAAATGATAAAAAAATATCCATATAGCCCTTATTTATAAATTAGGTTGAGAATTTACAGGATAGAATATTTTAGAAGTTCGAAATGTTTTCATTCAATATATTCTAATTTATTCAGTTAGTTGCAATTCAACCATTCATAGATGGATGCTTTGAACAGATACGGGGTTAGAATTGCTTTCAAAAATGCGATAAAATACTTGACTTGAATCTTTCCCAAAAAAGTAACTAGTTACTTCTCGTCGTGATGAACACATAATAATTTTACTGAAAAAATATTTTCGTGCGGGAATTAGATGGAACTTTTCAAATTTACTTTCGAAAAAGACTGGCTCAGGCATTGACGAAACATCGACGCCTTGAAAACCACAAGGAATAAACTTTCATTATTATTCCAGTAATTATATATTACACATGAAATTTCAACACGATTTTAAATAACAAAGAATTTTATATTTCAGTTTTACATTTTTTGATTGAATTAATGTTGTGGAGAGTTGTGGTTTACAAGCTTAACTCTAAAATTTTTCATGATTGAGCGATTGGCGCCTACTGGAACGTCCTTGCATTCATCTGGGGTCAATGGGGTGATCGTGCCACTTCTCATGTTTATTTTTGCCCGTAATCTATTTGAAAAGGACATCTGATGTTTATATATTCCAGCAAGAACATCATTACTGGTGAATATTGCAAAGACGTCACCATCGGATGTTGATAATACAATTTGTTCTTGGGTTGGCATAGGCGCATAGACATGCCGTCCTACAAGCATTTTGATTACTTTACTCTCCGGAAAAGTGTATCTTCGAATTTCAAAATGCCGGTTCCAATTTTTAACGGGAATAAGCCGAATAAATTGAATTTGGTCAAGTCCATATCCAAGAACGTCAGTAAAAGGAAGCCCGGTTGTTGGAGCTAGAAGCCTGGCAGGAGGAGACCTGGTCCTGGCACGAGGAAGAGAACTGTCTGGAGATCCTTGTCTATCAGAAGAAGAGGAAGATGAGCCACCACGATGAACACCAGGAATAGGAGCACCATTAGGTAAGCATTCGAACTGTAAACTGTACTCTGCAAGAAGTACATTCATATTCACTTCGGACAAACTGAAATAGATTTTGAAAAAGAATAGCAATTGGAATGGAATGCGGATTGGGTCGGACAAGTTGCTATTTGCGGAACGCTAAAAAACGTTTTAAAATTATGGAAATGCTACAGTATTATATTTACCAATATAATTGAGGACGACCATCCAGGTGAAGACCAAAGTGCAAACAATAGCCATTTTTGGAATTGTGGGGAAAACTGGTTATTGCGTAATGAAGAATTTAGTTATCAGTACTAGTGACTATTCGAGAGCTCCATTGGATTATATAATATATCCTGCAGGTATTATCTCATGAAATATAGTTGATCTTCTTCTTCTGAAATATTCATATTATCTTTCATAAATCAGTCCAAGGAAAGAATTTAGGTTCCCGCAACCGAAGCTCGTTCGGGAAATCATGTACAAATATCATGAGACACAACGTAGAGTAGAATAAAGTAAGATTCCTTAAAAAATATCCATTTTTATCGGTTTTATCTACTTTTCGTATAGATAAACTGATGAGGCATTGATAAATGATATAAAGCTTATTATCTTGACACAAAAATTCTGTACAACTTTGCCCCATCCAATTAAAAAAAAATTAATACCTAAAATCATCAACGGATAATTTTGATATTTAATATTTTCATATAATAATATAATATAATAAATGAAATAATATTTCAATATTTGAAATTAATTTCTTTCCTTTGTGACAGGACTTTTCGTATAAGGTGGGGAATGACCAACCTGTCACAAACGACCGTCCAACGGGGAAAAATGTACGACGACCTGAAAATCTTTAGATTGGAAATTTGATAATTATTTTTAATAACAAATAAAAGAGATCTGAGAAAAAAATCAAAAGATTTTTATTAGACTAGCTCGAAGGGAGAGGGATTCCGTGAGGGCGTACAGTGAGCAAGGTTGAGTTACGATAAAATTATTAGATCAGTTGAATTGAATTCGATTCAATTCAATTTACTCGAATGGTATAGCCATTCGCTAAAGTTCTTTCTTCGCGAACAGGAAACAGGAAACTTCTATGACTTCGAACGGACCGTCGTACGTTAGAGACAATTTCTTTTTAATAAAATCTGCCGCGAAAGGTGAAACACACGTTTGACGCCAAACGATGTCCCCCACTTCATAACGGATAGACAATATAACGTGATGAGCAACTAAATCGCTATAATTTTTTAGATTCCCTGTACTTGTCTTTTCAATTGGCAAGTGGAACAGGATCGAACATCAGTAGCTAAATCCCTGTACATTCCTAGCAGGTAATAAAAAAGGGCCATATGGGCCTCCAGGTCCTGGCAAAAGTGGATCGACAAGGGTGTTTGGCCGGTCACAGTACAGATGGCCACCCTCAACTTTCCAGTCTGGAAAATGCGTTGGCATTTCTTGGACATTCTTGATCCGCCTGAGATACCAGGTGTCGCCCGTTTCAGCGATAGCATTAACTGCTTCGACCTCGATCTTACACATACGAGAGAGAGAGAGAGAGTCTGGCAAGTGTTGCAGGGCACCTCTCCTATGCTTGCGGGTAATCTGATTTCCAAGTAATACCGTAGCTCACCTTTCTACTTTAACAGTTCGGTCCTTTAAGTTGTACAACCAACGGAGGCTACTGTGGTCAGTTATGACTTTGATGGTATAACCCTCAAGGAAATACGGAACTTCCGAACTGCCCAAATCACGACCAGACACTCCTTCTCGGTGACCGTAAAGTTTTTTTCAGGAGCTGCCCTTGTTCGGCTGGCATAAGCGATTTCTCGCTCCGCACCATCTATGAAGTGAGTGAAAACAGCCCCTAATCTGGTACTACTCGTGTCAGTCTGTAGAGTGAAGGGTAGGATAAAATCTGTTCGGCTATACTAGCAAAGTCTTTAATGAACATCCGATACCACGAAACCATTTTAGAAGTCGACTAAGCTTTTTCAAGCTATTTGAATCCGGGTAATTGGTCACTGGCTCCACCTTTCCTGGATCAGCATGAAAGCCTGGCTGATGAACGCCGGAACGGCAAAAGCCTCACTTTCCTCCTTAATTTCCGCTACTAATTTAACCGATGATTTGTTAGCTACATGAACAAATTTTGGTAATAAGCTACCATTCGCTGAAGGGAGCGGTACGCGATAATTATCGATACCATTATCAGACTCAAAGAGTTCCCGCCTCAATTCGGGTAATTCAAAATCTGAAAAATCGCCACGAGGATCCACATGGATTTAAGTTGAAATAAGCCTGCTTCAGTTGGTCCAACATGCATGTTGGTGGCTGGGACAACTCAATAACGACATTATTCCGTGCTATTGTCCCTCGCTTCACTGAAATAAAGGTTCCATCCGTGGACCACTTCCAAAACATTTGAAAGAGTAAAAAGTAGTATTCTCATTTTTGACCTTAAGTTTCATGAATCCGATAAGGCGGTGAGTCTGACTTCTTTCATTTAAAATAGACACCTACCTACATTGTTTCAAACATGTTTAGAATGGAATAAAACTATGAGCGAAAAATTTTAAATTTTCTAAAAATTACCTTCGCAAGAACCTGGAGAAGACCTGTAATTAAAATTTGTTTAAATGTTTGTTTTTGAAGAATTTATTCCCCAGAAAATAAAGTGACCAATGCACTTTTCACAAAGTTTTAGTTTTTAGGTAGTCAAATCCATATCCAAGTACGTCAGAAAAAGGAAGCCCGCTTGGTGAAGAAGACCTGGACCTGGCACGAGGAGGATGTTCGGTAGGAGGACAAGACCTGATCGGAGAGTGAGGTCTGGCAGCAGGAAGAGAACTTTTATGAGATCCTTGTCTATCAGAAAAGGAAGATGAGCCTCAACGATGAACCCCAGCAATAGGAGCACCACTAGATAAGTACTCGGACTGTGAACTGAACTCTGCAAGAAGAGACAGCGAATGAATTTTTTGATAAGTATCGTGGTATTCTGATTTTTAAATTAGAAATGGATTCTTTCGAAACAGGCTCTGGCGAAGATTTTGCTTTATATCGAAAAGTAACTAGAAGACATCCCACATACAAAATCAACGAGAACATTCTTGGTGTTCGCACCTTTGGATTAAACTGAATGCAAGGGAACGTTACTCAGTTTGTCTCTGAGTTCTAAATAGCTCTTTAATGTATTTGCAAAAAAGCAAATCGGGTAAGGATGACATCAGCAGAGATATCATATCGTCATGTCATATATATAGAATCATTACAGTGTCTTCTATTAAAATCTTCGGCAATGATAAATTTTTCGGATAAACTCAAATATATTTTTGGAAAAGAATAGCAATTGGGATGGAATGCGGATTACGTCGAACATGTTACTATTTGCGGAATGCTAAAAAACGTTTTCAAAATTATGGATATACTACAGTATTATACTCACCAATTGAATCAAGGATGATCATCCAGGTGAAGACCAGAGAATAAAAAGAAGTAATTTTTGGCAATTATGGGAAAAACTGATTATTGTGTTATGAAGAATTTGGTTGGCAGTGTAAAAAGTAATTATTCGAGTGCTTCAATAGTTTATATGATATATTCTGTAGTCGTGATCTGATGAAATATACAGTAAACTTGCTATTATTTTAAGGTCCTTGAAACGTACCCGACCAATTATTTTAAGGCTGGAGGGGCCCCAACTCTACCGCAATTCGGCAGTTTATTTTTATCAACGACGTTCATTGGCTGCCCCGGCCTGTATCGCTGCGCTTGCGCTAAGCACCTGTTTCAACTGCGCATGTGCCGAAAACCGCGGTCGATTTGAAATCAATAAGTACTATCAATATTAATACAGAAAAATAGTCCCAAAAATCCCTAGAACTGCTGACCCATGCAGTTTCTCAGCTCAAGGGGTGAGCGACTGTTGCGACTCTCGCCTCGGAAGGGCCGCGTGCGCGAATACCCGCTCCAGTATATTGCGCAATATTATGTATTTCGATTGGAAACGGTTCAAACGACTCAAGTATTTCGCGAAATAGTGAGTAGTTGAAACTTTTTGACAGATGATTGATCTCGAAATTTGAATCAAGTTGATCGTGAATATAGGTATCCAAACGTTGCATCCCTTTGATCCATTTTCCGCATCAACTTGATACCTGGTAGTTTTGTGTGTACTCAATTCAAGGATTCCCGCTCTTTGGGCAACTTTTTTTCATTGGTCAGCCACAGACGCGGCGGAAAGTATACAGGGACCGTGGTGGGAGGTGATGAAACTGCGCAACTTAAAATAAGTGTGTGTAGGGGGGTTGAAATAAGTGAACTTCAAAATAAGCGTTATTTAAAATAAACGGAAGTTTACTGTATTCGAGTTTCTTCTTCTGAGATATTTACATTTCATAAATCAGTCCAAGGAAAGAATTTTGGTTTCCGCAACCGAGGCTCGTTCATGAAACCATGTATGAATATTATGTGACACATGGATATCTTTCGACATGTATAGTAGAGTGAAATCAACTAACATTTTTTTTTAAATATTCATTTCTAAAGAAATTGTGCCCCAACCAAGAAAGTGAGTCATGTCTTATTTCACAAGCTTTGAGTTTTGGGAAGATTGCTTCCATTTTTTATTCTTATCGTTTTTTTTATTCTCATAGGTAAACTGATAGGATTTCAATAATTACCTTGAAACTTATCGTCTTAAGACAACAATTCGATACCACTTTGCCCCATACAATTAAAAAATCTAATGCCTAAAATTATCAACGGATGATTTCAATATTGTACATTTTGATACAATAATGTAATGAATAATATAATAATCTAATATTTGACATTAATTTCTTCCTTCTGTGACATAATTTTTCATATACGGTGGAGAATGAGGAAGAAGAATTCCTTGGGGGCAAACACTGAGCAATCTTAAGTGACGATAACATTATTAGATCTTATTTTATCTACAGCTCAAATTGAATTATTCATTAACTCAAAGAAATTGACGAGAATAAGAATTCGTCAGCGACTTGAAAAATAAATCAAACTTGTTAGTCACCCGACATAATCGAAATTCATAGAGAAGACTTACTAATTAAATAATAGAAAAACAATCTACTGCGACATTATAAAAATATTGGACGAAAATCGGTAGGTAGAGAAAGATAAAGAAATGAGACACAGACAGTCTATCTTGTGCAAAAAGTATTAACAAACCGAAGGACTACATTCTAATATCCTTAGATGTAGTCAACATGTTCAATAACATTCCGGACAATTTGATTGCTTAGAGTATTAGAGAGAGATGGACATAAATCTCTGAACATACAGCAATTTCTGAAAATGAATTCATAAAATGTGTTGAATTATGCTTAAATTCTACGTTTTTTAATTTTGACGGTAAAACTTAGAAACAAATATGGGGCCTGGCCATGTGTTCTCTTCTTCCTCCGGCTGCAGCGAATTTAGTCATGGAAGAATAAGAAAGCATTTGTTTAACCATTGAAACCCTGGCACTTTCAAGAGAGCGGATGATCAATACGATAAGCCTGAAAGAATACTCTGGGTATAAACGTCGCGTTGCAACTCCCTCATAAGGTCTTCATACCTCTCTTCCTCTTCTTCCACCTTGGTTGTGACGTTTTGTCAGCGCGTGCCGAAAATTCGATAACGAACATGATTCGTTTCTCGAAGTCAAGGAGAACTATGTCAGGCCTCGGGTATGCAGGTATCTTCTCAACCTCTTCATCATCTCCTTTAAGGCCTCCTCGCTATTTTCCAGCAACACTTTGCCATCTGCATACGCTAGTGACCAAATTCCCTAATCCCAAAAAGCGTTAGGCTAAGTGGACACCCTTGCCTTAACCCCCTATCCCTCCCGAATCCCTCCGAAATCTTCTCCCCTCCTCTTACCTTGTCTTTGGTCTCTCCATATATCTCCCTTACCCTCTCAATTAGGCCTCTTTCTACTCCCCTATCCTCCATCGCATCCCACAACCTCCCCCTATCCACCAACGGAAACGCGCCTTTGAAATCCACAAAAAATGCGTACTCTCCCGTCCCCTTCTTCGCTAATTCTCCATCCGCCACGTGCTGCAGAACGTAGGTATTGTCGATAGTACTCCTACCCACCCTAAATCCCGCCTGCGTCTCCGGCAATATTTCTTTCCCCTCGACATCCTTCCGCAGTCTCTCTGCCACCACCATCGCATATACTTTATACGCCGTATTCATTAGCGTAATCTTTCTATAATTTTTCTGTCTATCTCTATCCCCTTTCTTATACAGTGGCACTATTACCCGTTCTCTCCACCCTCCTGGAAATCCCTCGCCCCTCCATACTTTCTTCACTACCTCCTTCAGCCTCTCCCTAACTTCTTGTGTACTAAACAGCCATGCTTCGTTCTCTACCCCATCCAGCCCTGCTTATTTTGACCTTTTCAACTTCCTTATCTGCTTCTCTATCTCCTCGGCATTCAACTCCGCCATCTCTGCCTCCCCCGTTCTTCTACTTCCCTCGCCGGTCTTCCTTGAATCTGAGCCCTGGAATGATTCTTTAAAAAATTCCCTCCACCCCTCACTCCCTATCTTCTCGCTGACCCCCACCCTACGCTTTCTAAGCCTATTTATTATCTTCCAGACGTCCCCCTCTGTCTTAACATTTGCTAACTCCTTTTCCAGATCTTTCTTCTTTTTCTGTTCTTTCTTCTTACACATCAATCGAAACCCCTTCCTCATTTCTACGTGCTCCTCCCTTCTCGCATTACCCTCTTCTCACTTCTTGTACTTCCTCTTCACCTTCCTTTTCATCTTCTCACATTCTCGATCCGACTACGGCTTCACCATTCCTTTCTTCTTCTTTCTAGATAACTTCTTTTTCACACACCCTTTCACCTTCTCTTTCAGATCCTCCCATATCTCTTCCACCGACTCCCCTCCAAAGCGTACCTTTTCTAGCTGCTCCTGATACTTCTCTATCGCCTCCCTCGTCCAGGTCACCCTCTCCCCTATCGAGACTTCTTCCCCGACTTGTCTTTCGCCACCCTCATTTCTTATCCACAGACTTAATGGCTGATGGTCTGATTCCACCCTCCCCTCTACTGCGAATTTTTCCGTCTCCTCCCATCCTTGCATATTCATAACCACATAGTCTATCACCGATACCCCCACCTTACTTACATATGTGTATGCTCCCTCTTCGTCCCCAGATGCCATAACATTCGCCACCGTCGAGCCTTTATCCTCCATCCAGTCCCTCAGAATCTCCTTCTCCTAATTTATTATCTAATCCTTTGATTTCCTTTCGAAGCTCTCCCCTTCCCTGTAAAGTCCCCCTTCACTCCCCATCCTCGCATTAAAGTGCCCACCCAGTACCACCATACCCTCCTCTCTTTCGTCCAGCAGGTCTTCCACCCTTTCTTTAGTTCTTTCCATCCCATCCTTATTGTACACTGTCACAAACTTACACGTTATCCCTCTTATTTTTATTTCCCTCATTTGCACTTCCTCCCTCTCTTCCTCTCCATGAACTTTTTCCTCTAATCCATCTCTAACCCCGGTTATAATTCCCCCACTGACCCATCCTTTCTTCTTCACTCTGACCGCCTCCTGGAGTCTCCACCTATACGCCCTTGGCAGCTTTGGCTCTATTCTATCCCATTCCTTTCTCTCTACCCACGTTTCTACCAATCTCACAACGTCAAATTCCTGCATATACCGCCAGAACTCATCGTCCTTCTTCTTCACCCCTGCTACGTTCCAGTACAGCACCTTCAATACTTCTCTACCCTGCATTACCACCATCCCCCTACTTCTTACGAAACAAATCCCCCTGCACTTTCTTCAACACCTCTTTCTCCTCGTCCCACACCCACATCTTCCCGCCGACTCTTATTTTCCAATATCCTACCTCCGCCGATCTCCCTTCTCTCCTCTCCCTCATAGCCCTGTCGTACAACATTCTCTGCACATCCCTTTCCTTTCTCGTCAAATCGTGATCGATGAAAACTCCCTCATCCTGTATCCTGTTCTTATTTCGCATTACCCCCAACCCTTCTTCCCAGCTCTACAACTCCACAACCCCCACTTCCTTCTCCTTTCTCCCCTCTAACTTAATTTTCCCTAACCTGCCTTTAACCCACCCTATGCTCTGTAGCAGCTCTTCCACGTCCTCCCCTTCTTCTCCAGTGTTTAGCTTCAACACTCTTATCACGATATTATTTCTCCTGTCTGCCTTTTCTTTTCTTTCCATTCTCAACTCCATTGCCCTGATCATTTCCCTATCCGCCCTCTCCTCCTTTTCATTCCTACGCTCTCTTACTTTATCTCTTATCATATTCTTTACCCTCTCCCAAATACCTTTAATCTCACTCCCCCGACTCCCGTCTCCTACTTCCATTTCCGTCCTGCCCTCCACCTTCTCAAGTCTTTTTTCCGTCCTTTCCTTCCACAACGTGATCTCCTCTTCCATCTGTTTTATTTTAAATTCCTTCTCTTTCCTTTCCCTCTCTAATCCTTCTACTCTTTCCCTCAGCTCATTCACCTCCTTTTCCCATCTCTCATATCTGATTCTCAATTCCTCCCTCATGCCTTCCATCTGCTCCTTAGTCCCCCTCACGTCCTCCCTCAGCCCCCTGATCTCGCCTACCAGCATCCCAAAAGCCTCCTTCTCTGCCATTCCCTCCATTGGGGGGAGGAGGGGGAGATGAACTAGGTGTTCTAACGCTTTTTTTAAAAGGACTCTCCAATTCGATTTTGTCCGGACTCTCTCGGCTGTCTTTCTTCATCTTCAAGAGATGCTTGCTGTCACTTGTGCTCGACTCTCTCTCCCTTACCTTCTCGCTCCCTTCGTTCCCATCGTTCCGCCTTCTCCCTGTCCCCGACGCGCTACTCGACCCCGAACCACGCGCTGTTGTCCGTCGTGGAACGTGGAAAATTTCCTTTCCGTCTATTTCACTAACAGCACTGACAGCACTCTCACTGCTTCCCTCCCGCTCTGCCATCGGTAACTGGGACCTCTCCATGCAGTACCCACCGCAGCCGACAGATGTCTCTGAAGACTCACCGCCGAATTTTCCCTTCTTTTTTTTTCCTTTCTATTCCTCACAGCCCCTGCAGACACCCCTTTCTCTGCCTTAACATCCCCTAACTCTACTAGAACCACCCTTGACACCTCAAAGGCCCAAGACTCCTAACCACAAACTTCTCCGACTCCTTGTCAACTTATTAGATGCTTGGAGGGTGTAGGAATAAGTCACCATTTCGTGGATCTCAATGGTCCCAATCTTAAAACTGAAATCGATACTATAGCTGATAGATAACGTGCTTTTTTCCATTCACGGGATCTGTTACGATTGGAAAACAGTAACTTTGGTTATATATACAGTAAAATTTTACACAATGATGCGCTACCCCAGCAATATCTGCTATTGAAAGCTCCTTTCCTATTTAAGCGCATTTTCGCTTGAATAAGAACCTCCTCAAGGTTCATCATTAAGTTGACATCTAAAGCTGGAACAACTGTAATCGATCCACAACAGATTTGCCAGTTATGTAATCTGAAAGAAAATGAAGATCATTTACACATCCTTGTCAAACGTCCAATCTATTCGCCCGTTAGGAATCATTACTTGCGCAACATTGGTATGATAAACGAGAACAATCTTCACCTTTTATTGGCAAATACAAACCCTGGAATACTTCGCTCGATATACAACTTTATAAGTACATGTTTAAAAATCAGAGCTTTCTCTCCATTCGAATAATACACTGCCCGAACTCGACCAGTATGACGTAACAACCTATTGTACATACGATATTATAACTTTTCTTTCATTTTGATATTTATCTTACTTTTATCGATTTTTGTAATAGTGGCATTCCCTTGTCACCGAATCTTGTATTCTCAGAGACAATGAATATGCATACATACATACATACATACAATAACTATCTGATTAATTTTTTTAACGATAATCAATTGAATAAAAAATAATGAGTATCTGAATTTGATTTTCAAAATATATGCAAATGTGTTTTATTTTTTCTCTAGAATTAGTTTAAGGGGTGGCAAATAAATTAGATTTTTGAAAATGAAAGTAAAACTTGAAGAAATGTAAAGTAAACATTAATTGAATGTTGTAATAAAAGTCATAGTTTAATGCTATTTACTTTTTGAACTGATTGATTAATGATTATCTTAATAATTTTTTTTACAATATTAAATTACAGGAAGATTAAATTTCAAATTGTTTTAATTCGATATATAAATTTATCATTTACTTTCAAGTTATGTAATGGATTATTAGCTATAACTTGTAAAATAAAAGTTTATTCACATTTGAAATACATCTATTCCAATTATGTAATTTCTCTCAATGTTTGTGATGTTGTGAAATAATTATCTGAATATAATATTAAATATTATATGTAAATATGCCTTATTCTTATTGTTTGCATCTTCCATTCTTATCGTTTTTATGTCTTATTCTTATCGCTAAACAGGTAAGATTTCAATAAACCCCCAGAAGCTTATTTTCTTGGAAACAGAATCTACTAGAATTTTATCACGTCTAAGTAAACAAAATTTTTAATGCCCAAAAACATCAATAAATAATAATTTGAAAAATATATATAACAAATAATAATATTGGTGAAAGTACGTAGGTCAATAACCTTCGATTTTGTTGAATCTCATATATTTTATGTATTTTTTTGGCTGAACACGAATCTGCCCGAAAAAAAGTGTCGCTCTCTTACCTTTCTCGAAATGGGGAATTAAATGCAACTTTTTAAATTTTTCTTCCGAAAAAGACGGGCTTAGGCATTGGCGAAACATTGACGCCATAAAAACTATAATTTATGAACCATTATTATTATTTCAGTAATTAAAGATTACATGTAACATTTTAATGTGATTTTGCATCAAAAGAAATTTTATGCTTCAGTTTTACATTTTCGAAGTGGATTAGTGTTATGAAGAATTGTGCTTTACACGCCTTAATGTAAAATTCGATATGATTGGGCGATTAGCACCTACTGGAACTTCCTCCCTTTCATCTGGGGTCAATGGGGTAATCGCGCCGCTTCCCATGTTTATTCTCACGCGTACTCTATTTGAAATGGAAGTCCGATTTTGATATATTGCAGCAAGAGAATTATTACCGGACAACATTGCAAAGACGTCACCGTCAATTGTCGATAACACAATATGTTCTCCGGTTGGCATGGGCCCATAGATATTCCGTCTTACGCGTATTGTAATTAATTTATTCTCAGGAAAAGTGTATCTTCGAAATTCGAAATTCCGGTTCAAATTTTTGATGGGAGTAAGTCGAATAAATTGAATTTGGTCAAGTCCATATCCAAGCACGTCGGAAAAAGGAAGCCCGCTTGGTTTAGGAGACCTGGACCTGGCATGAGGAGGATGTTCGTTAGAAGGAGAAGACCTGATCAGAGAGTGAGGTCTGGCAGCGTAAAGAGAACTTTTATGAGATCCTTGTCTATCAGAATAGGAAGATGAGCCTCCACGAGGAACACCAGGAATAGGGGTGCCATTTGGTAGACATTCGAACTCTAAACTGATCTCTGCAAAAAGAGACGGAGAATTAATTTTTTTATAAAAATCGTGGTATTTTGATTTCTGAGTTGAAAATAGATTTTTCCAAAACAGGCTCTGGCAAAGATTTTCCTTCTCATAAAAAAATAATTGAAAGATATCCTAGATACAAAAATCAAGGGAAATATTCTTGGTGTTCGCACCTTTGGGTTGAACTGAATGGATCGGAATCGTGCTCAGTTTGCCCTTCAGTTCTATCTGAATAGTTCTTCAATGTATTTGAAAACCAGATAAGATAAGGAGTACATCATCATACATTTCAAAAGATTCCGCATTAATAGAACATTTTTTTCGAATTACATTTTCTGTAAAACACACATTCTGGGCCCCGCCGTAATGAATTCAGATTAAATTCTTATTGATTTCGGAGGAACTCAAATAGATTTTGGAAAAAAGTAGCAATTGGAATGGAATGTGAATTGGGTCTGACAACTTGCTATTTGCGGAATGCTAAAAAGCGTTTTCGAAATTATGGATATACTACAGTATTATGCTCACCAATCGAATTAAGGATGACCATCCAGGTGAACACCAGAGTACAAACAATAGCCATTTTTTCAATTATGAAAAACACTGATTATTGCGTAATGAAGAATTTGGTTGACACTGTAACTACTGATTACTCAAGAGCTTCATTCGTTTATATAATATATTCTGTAGTCCTTATCTCGCGAAATATAGTCGAGTTTCTTCTTCTGAGATATTCATATTTATGTTACAAAAATCAGTACAAGGAAAGAATTTTGGTTTCCGCAACCGAGGCTCATTCATGTAACCATGAACAAATATTATGTGACACATTGATATCTTTCGACATGTATAGTAGAGTGAAATAAACTAAGATTTCTTCAAAAATTTTCATTCTTGAAGGAATAGTGCCCCAACAAAGAAAGTCAGCTATGTCATATTTCAGGAGCTTTCAGTTTCAAGCAAGTTGCAGTTATATATGGAAACATACAAAAATATTATTCATTGAAAAACGTGTGTCATTGACGGAATCTTTGATTCTCAGCGCTTCCATTGTTCATTCTCATCATTTTTTTTTGTTATTCTTATAGCCAATTAAAAAAAATCTAATGCCTCAAATTATCTACGAATAATTTCCATATTCAACATTTTGATATAATAATATAATAAACATAATTAAGTGGGACGATGGACGGCGGGTTAAGGCGTAGGCTTCTGGACCCACTCTGTTGGCTTGCGGGTTGGATGACCGCCTCGCACTCTAGAAGAGCCTTGGCGGTCCATGCGGCGAACATTTAACTAACAAGGGAGTTGTTCATTTCCGGAGAGTCGTGGGACCGGTACCTCTAGAGGAAAAGGTTCTCTAAGTACTTAAAGTTGTTGCTCTTGGTGGTTCGGAACCCATCTCAAACTAAGTAAGTATGTGGAGTAAAGGAATAGGGAAGAGATACAAGAAAAATGTGAACCCTTAGGGGACACATTAAAAGCTTCCATTCCACTATTATAATAATTTAATATTTTGAAGTTGGACATACATTTTTATTTTCTGTGATATCACTTTTCGTATACGTTGAAGAAGGGCCAACCGGTCACGAAAGGCAGTCCAACGGGTTAAAATTTACGACGACCTGCAGATCTTTAGAAGAAAGGTCCTGACCAATGTCTGGTGCGTGGTACCAGGCGTCTATGGAGACGACACGGGGTGAAACACAGAGGACGTAAGAATGACATAAAAACTTGTAAATCACCCGACATAATCGAAATGCACGAAAAAGACTTATAAAATAAATGATAGAAAAACAATCTACTGAAAAATTATAAAAATGTTGATCCTTGATCGAAATAAAAATCAAGTTTCCAATAAGATGGCCACACGTAGTCTGAGGTTCCTGCTTTCCCTGGCAACAGTTGTCCCTCTCAGAAGACCAGGTTTATCTATGAACAAATCCTTTAGGAGATAGTTGGGAACCGTGCGAGGAATATGATGTGTAGAAAGGAGAATGAAGCTTTTCTTTGTAGGTTAGGAAACCCTTGGAACTGTCAAAACACGGGCATGGGCATCAGTTAATAAATAAAAATTGTGTATTCGAAAACTCCAGAAGTATGAATGTCTATTCCTCTCTTTCTCTACTCTTTTATGCGACGAAATTACAAAATATTCTCACAACCAAAAATAACTTTTTCTTTGGGTATCAGCCGCGGCCAATGGCGCAGCCGCCGCTTCGGAGTTGGAAGCCTTGCCCTCCTGCAGCATGGCTCAAAAGCCGAACTCTGTTCCGGGAGTTATCTGAGGGGCCCCGGCTTATGAAAAGAAGCAGAAGGCACCGTCGAGCAGCGACTCCATGGAGGGGGTCAGCCAGTTGGGAAGGGTGATCTTCCCGGTCGCTCATCAGCAGCTAGTAGCCCAGCAGCAACAGGTCGCCCGGCAGCGACAAGTCGTGCCAAGAAAGGGACTCTCGTTGCAGGATGAGGCACGAGAGAGAGTCCGAACGGACCCGTAGTTCTGCAGGGTTAAACCCCCAAAGATGTTCGGTTGGAAGAGGGAGATGAAGGGGAGGTGGGGCCACTGCCTCCAAATACGGGCACGGCTATTGAATCTGTCTGGGAGTCCCGCTTCAATAGGGACTTTACCAGGGAATTTGGAAAGGGGGGAGGGGGTTGAAAGAAAAACTTGATTTTTTTGTGTTCCGTTAATTTAATTTCAATTTTTTTATTTTCTTATTATCTTTTTTTTGCCGGTGAGCAGGGACTTCACCTTTCTGAATCATAGTCATCCCCTAGTAGAAAGAAACTAGCATCGAGCAGTCTGCTCTTAGGCGTCCTGTCTGGAAAGTTTTCATTCTATGATTTTTTGGCTATAAAGGTTATTGGTGATCAATCAGTACCAAGTCATCAGCTCAATCAGCTCAAATCATCTGACTTTAAATCACAGAAACAATAATTCAACTATTCCTTAATTTTTATGAAAATGAAGAGTACAATCTGAAAGTACCCCGGTCTGACAATTACTGACGGCTCTCACTGAATAAAAATCAATGGTCGATAGCGAGGAGGGGTTGTGACAAAGTTTCAGTTTCAAGGTGATTTTCGTTATTGATGTTATTATTAAAAAGAGAAAAGATTATCTTCAATACAAAAATCTCAAATATACAAAAATATTATTTATCGAAAACCTGAGCCTTAACCAAATTTTTTATTCACATGGCTTTATTCTTATCGTTTATATTTTTAAATCTTATCGTCTTTATCTGCCACTCTTGTTGCTGAAATGATGAGATGTTAATAAACACATAGAAGCTTATTTTCTTGAAAACAAAATCCTCTACAAGTTCGTCATATCGTACTTTTAATTTGTAGAACTCGTATGTATCTACTGCTTCTTTTGAAATGAATCATTTTGAAATTTAACAATTTTTAAACGCAAATAGCTTCGAAAGTAAGTAATGCTACATACAAATATCCAGCCTCTATTTTATACAAAAATTTCAAACTTTTGGAAAGAATTATTTTTTAGGTAATATTAAATAAGGCCAAGGGTGTGAATACCGAAATTTTGGTACAAATAGCCCGGTTTTTTTGGTACACATAGCCACTGCAATAAGATAAATTAAATGCAACATGAAAATAGCTTGCAAAAGATAGCTATATTTCAAATAAGACTTCAATTAGTTTCATTTCATGCGACTATTTCTCTTTATTAATCTTTTTTTCTTACTCCGCATGTAAATGTCACTATCTTTTCTTCGCATAACAATAGCATATTATATTTCAGTTTTACATTTCTTTAATTGAATTAATGGCGTGGAGAATTATGGTTTACACGCTTTATTGTAAAATTCGATGAAATTGGGCGATTGGCGCCTACTGGAATTTCCTTTATTTCATCTGCAGTCAATGTTGTAACAGAATTGTTACCAACCGGTTGACTCAGTGCGACCCTGCAACCAAGGCTTGTCGGGCCGCACACCGAGTTTCGAGATAGTCTCGGCTCATTCGCCTACGAAACCACTAAAAGTTTCTAGTGCTCTCATCGCCCAGCAATCGCATCCCACCATGGAAATCAGAATCTCCGACGGTCTTCCTCCTCGACTTTTCGTCGTCAAACGACTTGTTAACATCAGGTCACCGGCTCTTCGCCACAAAACGGCTTCCGGCATTGTAAGTGGCAATAAATGTCTTTGTGTGTCATATTGCAGTTGTCAATGTGTTCGCCCCTCTCTCAGCGTCCTAATCCCATTTTCCCTCCTCGGTATGTGATTCTAAAGCCTTGCCAAATTGCTATTTGTGATGATTAATATTCGATGAATTTCAAATTTACAATGAATTTATACGCGCTCCTGATTTATACTTGCCAATGAATTTATATACTCTTGATTTATATGTGCCTCTGAATTTATACATGCTCTTATTTATATGTGCCTCTGATTTTACATACTCATGATCTATACGTGATTCCTTTTATTTACATGTGCAGTGATTACAAAAATGATTTACTTGGGATGTGTGGAAATTTGAATTTATATGTGCTCACGAAGATTTACATTTCTTTTGATTTATTTGTGTATATGCCTCGAGTATCCGGAAATTATTGCGTATCCGGGTACCGTATTTCAGATTGGATGAATTACGCAAAAGCGGAACCAAAATCGGAAAATAAAATAAAAATCTCTTTCGCGAAAAGCGAAAGCTGTGTCAATCCGGGATCGTAAGAATAGACATAGAGTTAATTCTCAAAGTAAAATAAAAGGGAAATTCGAAAATATCATTGGATTTATTCTTGTGGGAAAGTGAAAATTTAGGGTCTGACAGAATGAAGAGGGTAATTCAAAAAAGGAAACCTGGAAAAATGGAAATATAGCAGATTCTGATTCGCATCAAAGATCCCGAGCGTCGAACGAAACAAACCACTTAACCGCGCAAACAAGTTCGCACGTGCAGCGAGCAATACATGCGAGTCGCGGCAAGGTCACGTTACGTATCTCATAAACAAGAGGTCCTAGAAAGAAAATAAACTTATTTTCGAACTCCGGGACCAATTAATATCAAATTAAAATTTTTAATAAAATCTCCGAATAAAATGGGAATTTGAAATTGAAAGGATACATTTGACAAGTGTATACAGAGTGTCCCACAAAGGATAATTCCAATTTAGTCTGAAATAAATGGAACTCAGGTCGGGTAAAATTAAAAATAAAATGATTAACCCAACCATAATAGTAGGGGAGCAATCCCAAAACTACTTAACAGATCATTAGGTCGCGGCAGTGGTTTCGCCAGGAAAAACGTAGAAACCGCAATGAGAAACATACCGAACAAAGACAAAATTACCCCACAAACAACTGTATACCTAAAAAACAATTTAAAACCTACATTAAACCCGTCAGCTCATAGCTCCTTTGAAAAGGAAAGAGAAAAGATAGAACCCAGTAACAGGAAAAATAAAAACGCATCTGTTCATAGACATTCAGTCCGATTCAATTTGAGGGGACAATTACAAAATCAAAATGAACCTTCCCACATTAGTATCGAAAATTGTAACCGAAAAGAAATAACAACTTAAAATAACAATACACAGACGACAGCGAAACATTACAGGACAGAACAAACTCAAAACAAAACAGACGACATACGTAGACTCTCGACAACAGGGGAAAGGTCAAACAGACATTCTAGAATCCATACAAACAACACATATACTGAAAGCGGGCCCGAAAATAATTTCAATAACGAGACAATTCCAGCAACGTATTTCCCATTCGGAATGATACAAACACCTTTCCAAATAATGAGTAATTGGGCAATTAAATTTCGCAATAATAAAGACGATAGTCCCGCGCATTTCCTTGAAGAACTAACAAGATTTGAAAGGGGTTATAAAATGAACGATTTAACGAACGAAATAAGAACAAAAAATTAAATTTTGCAACCAAAAACGAACCCAAGACATAAATTCTTACCTGACCGAAATTAGGAAATTATTCACAAAATTATACCCAAGAAAAAGCCGCGAATGGGAATTGCGTAGAGCTTACGAGAACCTTTGAATAGAATACAAAATGTACATAAAAAGGAACGATTTTGAACCTTTCGACGAACTAGAAGACTTAGGAAAAGAATGGGAAACTGAGCTAGCCAAATCAAAAATTCGAGTGCAAGTTTTACAAATAATTGAGCCTAAAATAGAAGACGAATTGGAACAAAAACGTAATAACAGTGCCGGGAATAAAAAAAAAGTCCGCAGAATAATAATGACTTAAGAGAAAACAAAAAGGGTCAAAACGATAACCAATACAGAAAACCTAAGTCAAAATGATCAAACTGAAAAACAATACAAAGACCGATTCCCACTTCCATCATTGGGATTCCCATTCCCACCTTTTGCAAATCAATATCAACAAAACTTCAGACCTAAATTTGCACCTAGATTCCAATCAAATTACCTACCCAGATTAACAAACAATAGATCCAGGTAGCCTCACAACCCTTATTACCAAATGCTACCTATGTTCAACACAAATAATTCAAACGAATAATTCGAATTGCTATTATTGCGGTTTAACGGGACACTTTGAAAGAGAATGTCCTTATTACTCATACAACCAGGGATCTTTCAGCATGTTACCGCTCAGCTACATCGCTCTATGTGGATAGTGACATGGTAAATTGCCCGCCTGCCGATTACGGTGTAAGTACGAAGAGAACATCAAGGCGTGTATGTCAAAGTTCTGTCGTTTTGATACCTCACCAATGTTTTGGGCATCTATGCTTTCTATCTTAAATGTTTTCGTTATTGACAGTAGTGTTCGTTGTGAGAACGTTAACGTTTACCCCAGATTCGGACTCGCCGACCTCTGAAACCCCATACAGGATTTTTCTCACATTTTTTTAACACCTTTGTCTCAGTATGACTATTGACGTGACTTTTAAATGACCTCTAAGTGACGTAACAGGGTTAAGTGTACCCTAGATTCGGACTCAGCGATACCCAAAACGTATATAGGATTTTTCTCACAATTTTCTAACACTTTCGTTTCAGTATGACCTTGGCGTGACCAAAAAATGACCTCTGTGTGACCTCACAGGGTTAATCGAACCCCAGAATCGGACCCGGCGACCCCCAAAACCTATATACGATTTTTCTCACATTTTTCTATCACTTTAGTTTCAGTATGACCTTCAATTGACCTTAAAAACACTTCTGGGTGACCTCACATGGTAGAGCGAACCCCAGATTCGGACTCGCCGACCCCTGAAACCCCATACAGGATTTTTCTCACATTTTTCTAACACCTTTGTCTCAGTATGACCTTTGACGTGACTTTAAAATGACCTCTAAGTGACGTAACAAGGTTAAGTGTACCCCAGATTCGGACTCAGCGATACCCAAAACGTATTTAGGATTTTTTTCACAATTTTCTAACACTTTCGTTTCAGTATGACCTTGACGTGACCAAAAAATGACCTCTGGGTGACCACACAGGGTTAATCGAACCCCAGAATTGGACCCGGCGACCCCCAAAACCTATATAGGATTTTTCTCACATTTTTCTATCACTTTCGTTTCAGTATGACCTTCAATTGACCTTGAAAACACTTCTGGGTGACCTCACAGGGTGGAGCGAACCATAGATTCAGACTTGGCGACCCCCAAAACCCCATATAGGATAATTCTCA
>CAKNXH010061399.1:0-41173 GCA_932178445.1 Andricus quercusramuli
AAGTAATTGGATATTAAAATAATATTTAAATTTGTGAAATTTGTTTCATAGTTGGCAAATCATTGAAATCTTTCGGAAATATCGTTCAGTCTGTGCAAAATAGTTGAAATATGTGTAAAATGTCCAACAATGTTGGTAAAATTATTGAAATCTTTGTTAAATAATTACAATCTGTGTACACTGTTTTTGAATTAATTGGAATTTAAAATAATATTTAAATTTGTGAAATTTGTTTCATAGTTGGGAAATAATTGAAATCTTTCGGAAATATATTTAAGTCTTTGCAAAATAGTTGAAATATTTGTAAAATATCCAACAATATTGGTTAACTTATTGAAATCTTTGTTAAATAATTACAATCTGTGTACATTGTTTTTGAATTAATTGGAATTTAAAATAATATTTAAATTTGTGAAATTTGTTTCATAGTTGGGAAATAATTGAAATCTTTCGGAAATAAATTTAAGTCTTTGCAAAATAGTTGAAATATTTGTAAAATGTCCAACAATATTGGTTAAATTATTGAAATCTTTGTTAAATAATTACAATCTGTGTACACTGTTTTTGAAGTAATTGGATATTAAAATAATATTTAAATTTGTGAAATTTGTTTCATAGTTGGCAAATCATTGAAATTTTTCGGAAATATCGTTCAGTCTGTGCAAAATAGTTGAAATATGTGTAAAATGTCCAACAATATTGGTAAAATTATTGAAATCTTTGTTAAATAATTACAATCTGTGTACACTGTTTTTGAAGTAATTGGATATTAAAATAATATTTAAATTTGTGAAATTTGTTTCATAGTTGGCAAATCATTGAAATTTTTCGGAAATATATTTAAGTCTTTGCAAAATAGTTGAAATATTTGTAAAATGTCCAACAATATTGGTTAACTTATTGAAATCTTTGTTAAATAATTACAATCTGTGTACACTGTTTTTGAATTAATTGGAATTTAAAATAATATTTAAATTTGTGAAATTTGTTTCATCGTTGGCAAATCATTGAAATCTTTCGGAAATATCGTTCAGTCTTTGCAAAATAGTTGAAATATGTGTAAAATGTCCAACAATTTCGGTTACATTATTGAAATCTTTGTTAAATCATTACAACGAAAATTTTGAAATCTTCGTGAAATCTTTCTAACACCTTTGAAATTATGATATACATTTCTTTCTCGAATGTATATACAATTAACTCACCGTTTTTTGGGTTGATATTTTTATTTCGACATACTTTCTGCCACTCTTGGATATAATATTCCTCCTTCGGAAAGCGGAATAAACTGATCCCTGGGTTGTTTTTATCCGATTGATTGGCACAACCGTCAACTGCACACACGCATGGCATTTTTATCTATAAGAATATGCAATTACATGATTTTACAAGATAAATAAACGTGTGTAATTCTCATACAATTGAGCTTGTCCGTAATAATAAATTATTGTTTTTATTATAGTAAATGATTTTTTCACTATTTCTAATTGTGTCACTTGTACATTATTTACAAGCGATAATTAGGGATATAATCCACGGAAAATATGTTAAAAAATTAGACATATATACATGCAATCTGGAAATTAACTTAGTAGGTTATGTTTACAATTATTGCTACTTTGTACACTCATTAAAGTACACTTACCAATATTATTAATATAACTTTATAATACACGAAAATATTTATCCTTGCCGGATGGCCACGTTATATTTAAATTCAAACTTGCACTTTCGATAAGAACTCCACTCCAATTCACACTAAGTTGATCTCAAAACGTTGCACTTGCACAAACGGATAGCGTCAGCAGTGTCCGCTTTTTCCTCGTCATTTGAATATTGAGAATTTTCGCAGGTATCGACATTGATTTACAATATAGCCATAATTCATGATTTCAAATCGTTTGAGTGAAGACCGAGACGCTAACGGTTGCTATGGTAACAAAATGGCGGCCGGTGGCTGAGCGCGCGAGTGGGGCGAAACTGGTAGAGCTTAAGGCTAGACCGTGTATTCTTAGATCATGTTAGATCATGCTCGGTAGTCGCCTGCTAGTCGCCACTGCGTGCGTTTCTGTGTGTTTTTTCGCAGTTGCATCTTTGAACAGTTGCAAAGATATTTCGTTGCTGTTTTCAAAAAACCAAGAAAGAAGAAGACAGTGTCCGTCGGAGGCTGCGTCCGGCTTGAGTGCACTGGTTCAATAACGCTCCACGGCGCAGCGCTACCATTCAGCCTTTAAAGTTATTCACGTTACCGACGGGCGACGGTTTGCTACTCGATTTTATCACTTGAGACTATTCACTTCACATTTGAACTTTTAATGTCATCACTTAATTTATAATAATATAATAACTTGGATTAATTATTTCTTAAAAATCAAAATGCAATTGACAAAATTATTGGAGATAAATATCGCAACCCTCAGTTCCAATGTACATATCTGCTTCTTATTAATTATTATACCAGTGACAGTAGAAGCGATGTACTTGAAGCCGCCTTTTGCTGACGTCACTGACAGCAATTTTGTTTTTTTATATTTTAACGCTGAAAAATAAACTTGTTGCAATTACGACATGTCCATTTAACGTAGAATTGAACGTATTATCATAATTGCAAAAGTTTACATATTTATTTTGTTTCTTTTATTAGTTGTAATGCCATATTACTTTAGCATTACTTTACCATTACTCTACCGTTACGCTGCAGCGTAACGTTTGCGTTCGGCCGGTCCGCCAGGGTCTATAGAATATTTAGATTTATTTAGATTTAGATATTTAGATTTAGAATATTTCTTTATTTTTAACGGTGCTGTTCTCTTCTCATTGTTATCTTGTTTCATGTAATTTAATTAATTTTTTTGAGTGAAGAATTTTGAGTGAGAATTCATGATGTGCGAAGAAAAGAATGTAAGATGAATGTAAGGACGAATGAAAAGTGTAATGAGGAAATGGTTGTGTAGGTCGTAAAATGAAGCTACCACGCCGTTAGGTGGCTTTCTTCGCGGCGGTCACAATAAATAAATAGTTAACTACTCGAGTATGTAAGACTCCTCCCGTAGGTTATTTTTCCACACGATGGTTTTTCCCGGTCGGGTTGTACTGAAGCAGTGTGATTTTTGCAATGCGGAAGCACAGGCTAATGCGGGAGTCTGTTAGGAAAATACAAATTATTTAATAAAAATTATTTCTAATTAATTCACTTTATTCAATGAGTTTATAATTTTAAACCTTTCCACTTTCCCGTGTCCAATTATTGCTGTTCGTAGGTTCCGATTAGGTTTTGTCCGACATAACTCTTTCCAAGCATTTGCGTACACTTAATTTTTTATTTATTTCCAATTCTTAGTGTTAAAAATATGTTAAAATATGAAATTATTAAATATTCTATTGTTCGCTTCAAATGATGTAATTGAACTTTTTTTAATACAGCCGATTCATTTTTAATTGTGCAAAAGTATAAAAATCGTCTTTAAATCTTCCAGAATCTTTTTTGGCAGTTTTTAAAAAGTTTTTAAAATGTTTTGAAATGTTTTTGAATATTCGCTTGAAGTTAATTTTCCAAAATAAAAAATTGTTTGATAATTTTTCAAAATAAAATTTTTTTCCAATTTCCCAGGAACTATAAAAATGTTTGCATTATCTTGATTTAACATTTTTAAATATCGTCAAATTCATTTTTAAATATAAAAAAAAAATCATTTTAAATTTTCCAAGGAAACTTAAGAAATTTTTGTATCCTATTTAAATCTTTCTACATTCTTATAAAGCGTTTTCTTCCGAAATCTTACAAAAATCTATATTTTGTTGCAAAATTTTTGTAATGTGAGCATAGAACAAACAAAAAAACAATTTTCTTACAAGAGGAGTGCGCGTGAGACTGATTTGAAACATCTTTTGTGACCGGAGACGGCTTAATTTGCTGAAACCGTTGGTTTACTTAGATAGAAAGCGGTTTATGAGAAAAAAGGTTGGAAGAAACTCTCACAAAAGATGTTTAACGCTCATAAAAGATGTTATAATCCGTTTAACGCGCACTCCTCTTGCAAGAAAATTAATTTTAAACCAATAAAGAAACAAATAGAATAGTTACATGTTTTAAATGAATTGGAATTTTTCTTGATTTTTTTTTAATTGTGCAAATTTATAAAAACTGCCTTGAAATCTTCCAGAATCTTTTTTAAACAATTTTATAACAGTTTTTAAAATATTTTTAAATATTTTTGAGTATTCGATTGAAATTGTTTTTAAAATAAAAAATTATGCTGCAAACATGAACTGATTGACAACAATATTTTGGTGTCAAAAATAATTATTGCATTCTTAAAATATTTTTCAAAACTCTTAACTATGGTTTTTATAATATTTATGTATATTCAGGGTTGAACAATTAAAAAAAAAAAGGAATAGAAACATAAAAAATTTTACATGCACGAGGAAGTGAACCCACGACGAGAGAATCTATAGTCTGGAACCTAGACCATTGCCCCATCACAGGTTGTTCGATTATCATATAATTCAAAGCGATAGTGATTGTGCACGAGATCTCTGGCACGAGGTTCTTCCAACCTGTTTTCTCATAAACCGTTTTCTATCTAAGTAAACAAACGGTTTCAGCAAATTAAGCCGTCTTCGCTTACAAAAGATGTTTAAAATCCGTCTTACGCGCACTCCCCTTGTAAGAAAATTAATTTTAAACCGATAAAGAAACAAATAGAATAGTTACATGTTTTAAATTAATTTGAATTTTTCCTGATATTTTGTTAATTGTGTGAAATGATAAAAATTGCCTTAAAAACTTCCAGACTCTTTTACGACAATTTTCAGATGAGGTGGGAAATTCAATTTCGAGTGATTTTCCGCAGCGCCATCAATGCGAATAACCAGTTTACGAACTAAAATTACCCACTCTGATCTTGTCTACCGACATTATCAAACTATAGTCTATTTTAGTTCGTAAGCTGGTTACTCGCATTGAAGGCGCTGCGGAAAATCACTCGAAATTGAATGTATGGGATCAGCAATCTCCCACCTTATCTCTGATTTCACTGAATTTTTCGGAGGTGTGAATGGATATGGGTCCGAGCACAATGGAGACCTGAAACTGAAACTTGAACCCGAAGATAACTCTGTCTTTTTTTACCGTAGGTACGGTAAAAAAGGACAAAGATATCTTCTGGTTCAGGTTTCAAGTTCGGGTCTCCATTGTGCTCGGGCCCTATTTCGATACGTTGGCTGGCTGACGACCAGCAGACTGGGCGTGTAAATACACCTTTACTATTCCTTCGTGATACTTATTATCATGTTCCAATAAATACATGGTCTAGCCACTTACGGGCTCGGTTTCGTCCAAGTCACGCAACCGCTTTATTGCACCATTTTCCTATTATGACCGCGCAGTTTGAGTCTGACGCGTACTCTGCGTACGACAAACTATTATAGGAAAATGAAATTGCAGGAAGAAATATTATGAAAATATTGAAATAATGAATTCCAAAAAACTTGGAATAAGTACTGAATGATATAAGAACACTGATAAGTTAATAAATTATATTCAGGAGAGAATGGGAGTTTGTAAATAACAGTGAATGAGGGTGATGAAAAGTACTTACAAATTTTGATATTTATGTCAATTACATTGTAAATATCTCCGTTTAACAGTCTATACATAATGCACTCTATGCAAAAGTGAGATGACCGTAATAGGACCACGCGGGTCCGTATATTTTAAAGAAATGTTTGTAAGGTCTGTATCCGGACGACAATAGCTTTGCGCTTGAAGAATTTATGATTTCCACTTCTTCTTTAGGTTATTTCCGCCGCACTAGATCTTGAGATGAATCGTTAACGAAAAATGTAATATTGATGTGATAATAATATAAATTCATATAAAAGTCATATAAAAACAGTTGAATTCGTTCCAAAAATACGACTTTCCAATTAAATACGTTATTTTTCAACCAAATTGTTGAGCTTGTAAGCCAAACAGACTAATTTTCACGAAACTGTTCAATTATCAAAAAGTAAATATGGATTTTTGGCAAAAAATTATCTGCACAACAAATAATTGAATTTTCTATGACCATGCAATGCATGTGAAAAGTAAATTATCTTCATTTATATATTTATATATATATATATATATATATATATATATTAAGATTTACCATCTTTAAATTAAGTGGGAAATAATGTCTCACATGGTAAAATTTCGACATTCCTTTTACCTATAAATATGCATGTGTGCAATATTATGGGGTTTCGCCAACAACATTTATCATTCCGTAGACAAATCTACTAAGAATAAGAGAGATTTATAATGTGGTGAAACGCTTACTGAATAAAGAGGGCAAAAGTTTCATGAAACAAAAATCTATTTCATAGGAAACTGAGTTTTACTTTTGAGGTTAGAATTTTGTGGTCTCTAAAAATCGTCTTAAAATCATCACAACAATTTTAATTGTTATTTTTTTTTTTTTAATTGTGAAATGTCCCCGCCAAGATATGTAGTAGATGAACACCGAGAAAGCAACTTTTAAAATAAAAAATTATTCACTTACCAGAAAATCAATTTTCAATGAGACGGTGTCACAATATGACATAAGATTTATCGTATTCAAGTAATGCTCAATAATAACATTGAAATTTTCTGCTCTTAAACCACAAAGACATAGAAATATATGCCTTTTTTGAATATCATAACAAATACCTTCATCATAAAAGTCTTTATTTTTCATGGATATGAAAAACAAACTTCGACGTACTGATACCATTAAAAATACGCTCCGGAGCAACTCCTTTTAACTCGGTGTATATTTGAATTTTTGAGAATTTTCTAACAAAGAATCCCTTTTATCCCAAAATTGTCACTTGTCACCTTCTTCCGTTCCACACGTATTAATTATATTACGAACGTAATAGGAATTGTAAAAAAAGGAGTGAACAAGAGTATTTTATAATTATTAATAAATATTCCTCTAAAATTGAAGAAAAATTTTTCTTAATAAATTAAACATAATAATTATCATCTTGTATGTCGTGGGCACTGTACTGTATAATTTTATTTATTTTTAAATATAGTACTATAGTACTTTCCCAATTGAGATCAATTTTATTTTATACACAAATATGTAACCAGGAAGCGGTTATGAAAAACATAACCTGGAATTATAGTCAATCCATATTTTCCTTCACCTATTTTCAACATTACAATACATTTGATTAGAATTGTATTGTATTGTATTGTCGTGGGTGTGGTGAGCCCACACTTGTAGTTATTTACCACAAGAAACTATCCACCTATAGAAACACTACCCGAATCGGGTAGTGTCACGCCTACCCTGAAAGGGAAATAACTTAATGGTATACATGTTACGGCTAAAGTCCGATATTGGATAATACTAGGGTTAGCCGGTTAAAGCTAGTTCTATCCAAAACGGCTGGACAAAGCTGGCAAAAGTAACGAATTTGGGGCTTTAGTCGGCTGATACTTGTATCAGCCAAACACAGGTGGATAATCATCAATATTATTATTAAAATATTGATTCTTTAATTGTGAGAAAAATGCTCTCTAGCTCCGCTGGGATTTGAACACCATTTTTTTCACAATTAAAGAATCAATATTTTAATAAAAATATTGACACGACCAGTAAACAAAGAAATTTAACATCATAATCATTACAGGTGGATAAAGTTGAAATTTGTTTTATGTTGATTGCAAAATGTAAACAATGACTCATGTTTTTCGGCGGTGAATATTATTATAATAACTTTCGTTATTCGGTAGTCTTGAGTTACAGTGTGTGAAAATGTCGGTTGATCAGAAAGAATGTTTTAAAAATGAGTTCAATGAAAAGTTTGTTGAACTGTTGGTGCAAAAACACGCAAATAGTTCTTACATAAACGAAGAGCAGTATAACACTCATCAAACAGATATTAAACGTGCAAAAGAAGCCAAAATTTTGACAACGATACACCATCGACGATTAAAGCGATTTGATGTTTTCATTGTTGGAGGTGTAGAAAAACTAATTGTTCCTTTGAATAAAAGTGATTATCTAAGCACATACAGAAAGTTCAAAGTCTATTTCAAATGTATTCAATTTTATGAAATTATATTGAATTTCATAATTACAGGTGAAGCAAACATCAAGTATTATGTTAAAAATGACGAAATGTTCGATGTCCTATATGATGCTCACATTTCTGTAGGACATGGTGGTAAACATCGAATGATCTCTGAATTAAGTAGGAAATATAAGAACTGCACACAAGAAGTTATACTGTTGTTTTTGAAGTTTTGTGTTTCATGTCAAAAAAAAAAAAAAAAAAAAAAAAATGCGCAAAATTTCATCACAGCATGTCTTGTATCAACAAATAATACTGTTTACTTTTCTCAAATTAGCATCATATTGTCAAAATATACTTTAAAATATATCTATGAATCCTAAAATTGTACGTGACGAAATTACATGTATATGTAAAAGTTTATCCTAATTATAACTCCAGCTTCATCCAAAGACGTTTGGCTAATGTAAAGTTTATCTGGATGAAGCCCGAAATTACTATTATTTTATGTTTCAAATCAACTTTATCCAAAATCGTCGAATAGGACCAGCTTTAGCCGACTAAACCTAGTATTAGCCAGATTTTGGACTTTAGCCATAACATACATACAAAAAAATTCAATTCTAACACTTTACATTTTAAAATCACTTAAATTTCCCGCCTTATTGATCCAAGATGGAGAAAATAAGCAGTGGGTTCTCATTGGCAAAGTTTTTTTTACTCGCGCGTGGCTAAAGCATGTATTTTTTGGATCATGCCTATTATATTTCAGCCATGATCATGATTTCAACCATGAATCCGTCTGATCTAACATCATGCGCGTCACCGGCGTTCTGGCTGTATAGCCCGCCTGTTTACGTGTTTACATTGGCGAGGTTATATTTATTAATATTCTCTATATCCTCTGATATTCTATTCAAAGGTAGGTATTTAATTGCCTCAAAACTATTTTACGTAACAAAAATAGCGTCAATATTTTTACGGAATCAAGAAAAATGTATCTTTTTGTTTGTTTTTATATTCACATAGTTCGAAATAGTCGGCAAGCCCTCTGAAATGTTCGACGTGTGATAACGAATGTCAGAAAGCAATTCTAGGTCTATCGTTTAGGCGCAGGTAAGCAGTGGCTGGCGGGCAAAGGTGCGAAATTATATAGATAAGTAATATTATTTAGCCATTCGTGAAAAATCGTGTACATATAGGATATGACATTAGAAAGAGCACCTGTGCATTGTCAGATGATTTTCTAGAGCAGAAAGTGCAGGCAAAGCACGTGAAATTCATTAATAATTAAGGAAAAGAATTGTCATAATGTAAAATCTTAAAATCAATGTGTATGTATTACTCAGGCATGATGGTGACGATATGCAAAACCCCAGAGAAAAAGTGGGGCATAAAACCGTGCCAGAGTGCGATTAAGTGCGCGGTACCCGGGTGAACGGAACGGATACTCCAGAAGGCAGTCACTGACTGCAAAGACTGGAAATGGCAGTCACGAGACTAGGTCAAACCGGCCCCCATACATTTTCGTCGAACTTGTCCTTCAACTCGTCCCTAATCCTTCACGGTCAATTACAGTTTAAAATTAACCCTACTGAAGAAGCCTACATAGTAAACTACATTGGAACCTATGTGGGAACCCATATGGGATCCTTTTTTGAATTCCTGTCTCAAATTACGATCTAGATGGGAATCTATATCGGTTTTTATCATGAGTTTTTTTGAAGGTTCCTGCATGGATGAGTTTGCCATTAATATTTAAGGAGTGCGCAGTAGTTTTCTATGAAAGCTACGGCTGCGCAGTATTTTCTGGGGGTTTTTAAGATTGCCAACTATGCTCCCAAAACTTCAAAAACATATTTAATTAAAAAAATTTGTAATCCCAAGTGGCATTTCATGTAGGAACAATTCATAGGTTTCCATAACGGTATTCATATAAGAACCAATGTGGAAACCCACAAAATATTTCCCATCCTATCTCACATCGTAATTTGAGACAGGAATTCAATAAAGGATTCCATATGGGTTCCCATGTAGTTTTTATGTAGGCTTTTTCAGTAGGGAAGTGTATTGTGAATTCAAGTAGAAAAAAAATCAGACTCTTCGGTGTGAACAATGAGCCGCAACGAACCCTTACCGTAACGACCGTAATCCTTTCCAGGATTCCTGAAAAACGAAGAAAAAAATGACGTAAAAACATGGTGGCAGTCAGCACCTGGTGAAAGTGATGCGCCCTGCGCTACAGCGTATCCTTTGCGCAACTTCAAAAAAAAATCTCAAAAACAGAATATTTAAATGGTAGCAATCATGATTCTACGCTGAAATATCCGTTAGAAGGTCACGGAGTAATTGCAATTGTCTTTTTTTGCTGCGTTAAAAATGTTAAAAGGTACAATACCTGTCATTAAAGTTTGCTGAAGGCTACTTCAAGCGCATCGTAGCATATATAAGTAGCATATGCTACTTTATCGATTATTGATGATTATTGATTATGATTATGATTATTGATGCACTTGTAGTCAGTTTCAGCTGACGTTAATGACAGGTATTGTAATTAAAAAAAATTTAAAGCTGCAAAATAACTGTTTCAATTACTCCGTGGCCTTCTAACAGCAATCTTAACTTAGAATCATAATTGCAACAATAGGGTCATCCACTCACTTTTTTTTATTTTTGCATATTAAAGTATATGCTCTAAAATCACTAATAATACCAGCAGTGTGAAAAAAACTTTTTTTTGGAATTTATATTTGAAAAAGAAAAATTTGTACACATTTAAAATTCCTATTTCTTTCGCGCCCATTCCGCCATCTTGTGTGACGTAGCTAGCCGCCAAACACTGGTAAATAAGCCGGGCGATTCACGTTTTTTCCATAAAAATGCAAAGAAAACAGTACTACCATTGGTGCTTTGTGCCTCAATGCAAGATAACGTCTGTCAAAAATCCAGGAAAATTATTTATATCTATACACAAAGGGGAAGAATGAAAAAAATGGTACAAAATTGTTCGTCGTGACATGTGCCCTACCGCATCTTTAACGCCAACAGTATATGTTGCGAAGATCATTTCAACGCTACAAGTAAATATTTTTATTTCGAATAGAAGAATATATTTAAAATATGCTTTTTTGATAACATGAAGTTCGTAATTGACTGATGTTCAACGGTGTTATATATATATGGGGTGCCGGGATGTATGTCAGCCATAACCTCGCGAAATGAAATAGTTTATTCACGCAACAAGTACATATTATAAAATAAAATATTTATAAAAGTAATTATAAATCTTATAATTTTGAATTTTATAACAATTTTAAACAAGTATTGGTGAAAGTATTTATAAAAGCAACTATAAAAAAGTGAGGTTACGTTTTCTGAATTCAATATTGCATGTATGATTGTACGTTACGATTCGCCTGAACCAATTATCATTATAAACTAATAAATTAAATGAATAAAAATAAGTATTTCAAAAAGTTATCGTCATTTATGCCATTTACTTACTTTTTCGCTTTCACTCCTCGAGTGACAGCAACATTGAAACTGTAGCACTTCGCGAAGAAATCGCTAGTCATAAGTGTACTCACTTTTGGCAAATTATCCAAAATGGCTTTAACGTATCTAGGCATATTGATACTTCATAAAAATAAACCCTTTTTGCCAAAAAACGTTGATAATTAATTATTTCGATTGTTTTTATCAAACTGACTATGTATTTTCTTCGGTTTTGACGGCGCGTGATGTCACACCACATGTTTCGAGCCGTGAGGGCGCCACATGTTTTCTTTTATAAATCGACATTGACGGTGGATATTTTATCACTTTTTAATAAATTATTATAAATTACTAAATAATAGAAATTAAGTTTCAATTTCACATTTCAATTCTTTGGGAGTCAGAGTTTATAAAAAACTAAACTGTAAGGCAAACAAAATTTTTGTGGATGACCCTATTTAAATGTTCATCTTGCTGTTTTTATTAAGTTTTTTTGCAAGTTACGGAAAGGATACGCTGTAGCGTATCAGTTCCGTGCCCCACACGGTGGTCGGGAAGCAAAAAAAAGTCTGCTTGAAACACCTACGAAAAGTGAATGTGGCATGATCTTTCTGGTACCTAGGAGTGCTCAAAAATCGTTGAGACCAAATCTGAACTGATCCTGTTCCCGAGAAAATCACTTTTTTGTTCAGTCAAAAGTACCAATAATCGGGTTTTTGAGGATATCTCCTCAGGGAGATCAGTCAATCAGTGAAAAAAATCGTTTTTTCCGAGATACCTTCTCTGGGATATACTTTATTCATAATACGATGACTGGTGTTGGTAGTGGACTCAATTGCCTTTAAAATGAGCCCTTAAACATTCGAAAATGTTCAATAGCCACCGAGATAGAGCGTGTCAACGTGGACCCTTTTCGATCATTTTTCACGAAAATCGTTGAAAATCAGTTTTTCCAAAATGTCTCATGTCTTAAAGTGCTAAAAAAAAGTAAAATCAAAATCTAAAAAAAAAATCTATTCATAAGAAATTTTTTAAAAACTGATTTTCAACGATTTTAGGATACATCCTTTAGGAGATATTCCCGAAAATCAATTTTCGGTATTTATGGTCTACTGATATGCACTCTATCTCGGTAACCAATAAATATTTTTTAAAGTTGTAGGGCTCGTTCGAAAGATAATTTAATTTTCTGCAAATCATTTTGAGAAATTTTGTGATAAAATATATCCCTGAGGAGATATTCTAAAAAACCGATTATTGGTACTTTTGACTAAACAAAAAAGTGATCTTCTTGCGAACAGGATCTGCTCAGATTGTGTCTCAACGATCTTTGGGCACTTCTAGGTACCAGAAAGAGCATGCCATATTCACTTTTCTCAAGTTTTTCAAGCAGACTTTTTTTTGCTTCCCGACCACCGTGACCAGGTCCGCCATGAATTGAAATAAGAAAAATGTTGATTTCACTGGAAAAAAATCTAAACAATAGTTGGACTACTCCAAGAGGTGTATATTTTAATAAATGTTAAATTTTTTGGTAAAATTGATGAATGTGACCGTCCGCGAAGAAAGGGACTGGATGCGGAAAAAATCGGCTATTAGTTTTTTACACCTATCGATAGTGTTTTATTTGCTCTTTTATAATCAAAAATATTATTTCTATATTTGAAAAATTCGAATTGTTATTCGAATATTATAAAATGAGGGTCTCTTATAGAGTTCCTGTGTTGGACCGCCTCTTCAATCGCTCCTCCTGTAGAATGAAGCTACCACGCATTAGGTCCCTTTTTTCGCGGACGGTCACAAATTTCGAGAATAAAAAACTGTTTTTCTTCACAGCAAGCAATTTTATGAAAAGTTTTCAAGATAGAAAAAATGCTTTTTTCAGGTGTACTTCGGCATTCATGAAGACAATTTTATTTCAATGTTTATACTTACCAACTTTTACGAACTTTTTAATGAACATACTTTGACGTGCTATATCTTTAGCGGTTTTGAATAAGATCTTCTGAACATTTGTAATTCCGTAGAGTGAAACTTCATTAAAAATTTGGCATCAGCTTCGTTCAAATAAAATAATAACTTATTCTTCTGTTCTTAGCTTTTAATTATCGTAGAAACTTGTAATAAAGCTGATTATTATTTATGAAAAACGTTATTTTTGTTTTAATTTTCTGGCCCGGTAAATTTTCGCATCAACGAACCTTCTCTTCCGGCAAGATTTTTTTCAACTTTAGCTAAATATTACAATATTTTACTATTTTATCATGAGACAAGGAAGAATCGTTTGTAAATACATATAAGCTGTCATATAATCAAGAACACTAAAAACATACTAGAATTGCTCACCACTTCGGATAATACACTTTATCACTAATTTGCTAACTGTCACAGAAGAGTGATCTGCCCTAGCGGAAGAAACGGAAAGGCTCGGAAAGACCGCGTCAGAAAGAGGTTCCATTCCGAGCCTTTGCGAATTGTATGTGAACTATTAATTCCTGTTGAATCCAGCAAAGACGATTCTTAAAAACCTAGAAATAGAGAATTTCACATTTCAGAAAGCCTTTTCAGGGTGGCCACCGAACCGGGAGAAAACCGGGAAAAAGCCGGGAGAGAATTATTACACCGAAAGATTTCCCGCATTTCATAAGTCGCGCGTTTCGTAGCGCTGTGTGTCCGAACAACCAATCGCGAAATCGCGTAATTACTTGGGATTGGTTGACCACCCACATTACGTCGCGTATGCGTGCCTACTAGTTCGCATTCTAGACTTTTCTGGAGGTTCTGTAGTCTCATGCAGTGTTGAAGTTGTAACAATCTGTGATTTAACTAAACTTGTTTCGATGATTTCATGTTTCCTTAAAACATATATAATATGTATATAATAAAACATCATTTTCATTTTCCTCTATTAGGCATTACATTTTTCTTATCCTGCTTATAATATGATTGAAAGTCAATGCATTTCTCGTAAATCGGTTTGCCGATGCTCATTGATTTCCGCAATTGATCATATGTGAAAAAACTGCACGTTTCGCAACAGTATTTTTTTTTAACCGAGAGAAAACCGGGAGAGGAAAATGAAACAAATAATGGCCACCCTGCTTTTTGATTTTCGTACATTAAGTACATTATTGCTGCACATTATGGCATCTAAATATTCCAAACGTCGAATATTCCATTTGCCCAAATCTCATTTGAAATTGCATACTATAATAAGTCCTTCTTTATAAAATTCCTTTTTTGTATGGTCAAAATAATACACTATGAAATATAAATTGCACTGAGCTGGACTGAAGGATGAAAAGCCATAAGAAGCGTCACTTTGATCGGTTTTCATGTTCACAATAAAAAACAAGGTTTACTGAAAAAGTAACAGAGCATAATGACGTTTTACTGAAAACACTAAGGGAAATCAGGAATCTCCGAAATTTTTTGTGATTTAAATCAAGAATCTTCGGAAAAGTTCTGATAGCATCTCGTCGTCTTTGCTTGTCTCTAGCGCCATTTTGATCTATAAAAAAAATAGATCGTTTACTCCAGGCCTGTCCAAGTAGGAAAAACTGTTCATTTGCCAGATGGAAATTTAACACCAGCACCGACCTCTACTCATTCAACACACGAGAGCGACCACCCCCCATGTCTCTGGACCTGAGAAGAGGGAAGTGGTGGTGAAACTCGAACATGTGGCGAATAAGCAGCTTTCCTCTACTTGGACAGGCTTGGCTTACTCACTCAGTCGCTCCCACTTGTGTAATCGATGAACCCAATCGATAGTAAGTATTCATTTGAACTAATACTCGCCTGAATCAAAAGAATTGAATGTTATTATAAATTTTAAAGAAAGTCGTTAGTGAGCGTCAACCTCTGTTAATAATAATGATTCTTTTAGATCGCACAAAAATATAGTCACATTTAATTGTTTTGTTTCAAATGGTCGTTAGTTCAGTCGAGTTCGGTGCAATCAAATACATGCCATAATCGATATGAATGAAATCGAAGAAATAAAATGGCGACGCAAGAGACATTGATAGTGATTCTCCCAAGATTTTTGTTTGAAATCACAACAATTTTTGGATATACCTACTTTCCTGCAGTGTTTTCAGTGAAACATTACTTTGTGCAATTATTTTTGGAGCAAATCGGTTTTTTATTGTTAATATAGAAATGGAGCTAAGTGAGGCTTCTACAAGTCCAGCTGAGGTCAGATTATGTCTCATATACAGTATATTCGTTAACAATACAAAACAGCAATTTTATGAAAGAAGGAGATACAGTAATTAAAAATTATAGTTACGAAAATATAATATTTGAAGTGTGGAAGTAAAAAAGGTTTTCTTAATCTTATGAAATTTTCCTATTTCTAGGTTTTCAGGAAAAATATTTGCTGCACCCTGCCGTTGAAACGGCACTGAAACGGCAGTGGGCCACCAGTGCCATTTCAGTGCCTGTTTGTGCTGATTTCGGCACCTAAACTGCACTCAGAGTGATGCGACGGTCATATAATGGTCCTATTGTATTCGTCACGTATCAGGCAGGCAGAGTGATTTACAGCAGTTGGGCACCACCAACCCGAATCCCTTTTTACAATTTTCTTAAGCTTATTAACATTTTTTTGAATTTATGAATTTTATTCTTACATATATTTCATAATTATAAATTATATACTAAAATACTATTCTGGAGTAAATTAAAAACTGTTGTATGTTTTTTTGGTGTATCTCATTCCATTTACAAGATACATGATATTGATTCCAATTTTAAACTTCTAAAAAAAAGTTCGATATCCGAAATGATCGAAACCCGTAGATCGGCAGGGCAGGGAGTCAATGGGAATAAACATTAAATAATAATTTTTGTGCAACTGTTTTATTTAGGTCTTGCCGAAAGAGAATAAACAGTGGGACACATTGGACACAATTCGAAAATTAAAGTTGATTTTATTAATTTGTTGAAAATTCAGCAATGTTGTTACAAAGTCATAGTTTTTGGTTGAAAATTTATCCGTTTTCTTAAAATTCTTTTTTTGGGTTGAAAATGCTTATATTTAGGTAGAATTTGTATTTTTTTAGTTGTAAATCACAACTGTTTGGTTGAATATTAATCTGTTTTGGCTGCGGATTCAACATTTGGTTGCAAATTCGTATTTTTTGATAAAATTCAACTGTTTTGACTCTGAATTAAAATTTTTCTGGTTCAAATATCAACTTTTAGTTGAAAACTCAACTTTTTTTATTGAATATTCAACTAGTTCTACTTGGAAGTAGAACAACTTTGTTAAAAACACAGTTCCATAAAAAAAAGTTGTCAGCCCTAGAAACCAGAATAGGCTTACTTTACGTTTTAGAGGTCGCTGAATCCGAATCCGGAGCCGGTTTAGCACCATAACGTCACATTTCGTCTCTAACATAACAAAACCTAGAAAATCGCTGTTTTCAGGTGAAACATGATTCCCGTTTATGAAAAGTGGTCATATTTTATTTTTTTGAGGTTGCTGAGTACGAATCCGTACTCCTTGTGGTTCTATGATGTAACACTTCGTCCCTGACCTCAAAAATACGTGGCAAATTAATAATTCTATGTAAATGTATCTTTTTAATGTAAAGTGGTCATAAAACCATAGCGACTCCGGATTCGTACTCAGCGTCCTCGAAAACATAGAATATGACCACTTTTCATAGACGGGAATCATGTTTCACTCGAAATCAGCGATTTTCCATTTTTTTTTTGAGGTTTCCGCTGTGAAATTAATTTTTTTTCTGGCTTATGATCCGTCATTTTAGTTAAATAGCTGTACAGTCGATCTCGAGTGTTTCCACTTTGTTTGTATTTGTAATTATATGGTGCTCATTTCACGAGCACTTTGCTTCTCGTTAGAAAATGTATTTGCTTTCTCATACAGGAAGTATTAGTTATTTTTTTAATAATAGACAAGCCAAAGTCTTCAGTTTGCTCAATTTTGCTCAATTTTCGAGCTGGAAAAGGGAAGGGAAAAGTTCTTTCGCACCCTATCCCTTTTCCAGCTTTATGATTTCTCTACAAAAATTGCCAGAATTACTTTAAAATATTATGCATTACCATAGCTTCCTTACTCTTCAATAAAATATGTGAATTTTGTAGGTCAATTGATTCGTCTTGTATCAACACAACTTTTCTATTCTCGCATCAAATTTAAATTCTGAGAATAAGAACATTTTTACTATAAAAAAAACGAGTTAAAAAAAAATATAAATTACCATAACTTCCCTTCTTTTTAATAAAATGTATTAATATTGTAGGTCAAGCGAGTCGTCTCGAACCAAGGAATCTTTTATGTTCTTGCATCAACTTTGAATTATGATGTTGAAAAAAGTGTCACTATAAAAAACCGTATTTTCAAATATTATGCAATAACATAGCTTCCTTACTCTTCAATAAAATGTAATAATATTATAGGTCAATCGATTCGACTCCAATCAACACATATTTTCTGTTCTTGCATCAACTTTGAATTATATTAATGAAAAAAGTTTTACTGTAAAAAACCGATTTTAAAAAAATATAAATTACCATAACTTCCCTACTCTTTAATCAAATGTATCAATGTTATAAGTCAATCGATTCGCTTATAACCAAGGAATCTTTTATATTCGTGCATCAACTTTGAATTATGTTAAAGAGAGAAGTTTTACTATAAAAAACCGTATTTTCAAATATTATGCATTACCATAGCTTCCTTACTCTTCAATAAAATTTATTAATATTATAGGTCAATTGATTCGACTCGAATCAACACATCTTTTCTGTTCTTGCACCAACTTTAAATTATGTTAATGAAAAAAGTTTCACTATAAAAATTCGATTTTCAAAATATGTAAATTACCATAACTTCCAAACTCTTTGACAAAATGTATTGATATTATAGGTCAATCGATTTGTTTTGAACCAAGGAATCTTTTATATTTTTGCATCAACTTTGAATTATGCTAATGAAAACAGTTTTATTATAAAAAACCGACTATTAAAATGTTATTGAGTACTAAAGAAATGCAATAACAGGGTGTCTAGCGGACCGGGAAACCGGGAAAAACCCTGGAATTTTATTGGACCTTGAAAAAACCGGGAAAACCCCGGGAATTTTGCTTATGACCGGGAATTTTTTGTATTTGATCGAAAAATCGACTTTTTTCTACTTAATTTTCTTTTTATTCCATTTCCACTTTATCTACAGTCGCAAGGTTCCTTCTTATGCTTATCCTAAGTACCTATTTATGTAATTTTTGACATTCTCATCCTAATGAGAAGGAATTGGTTTTATGTAAAATTTGTCTTAGTCGGGTTTCATCAAATACGTTTTGAGACCCACTAAGTCAGAAAAAAACGATTTTCACGAAGGTAAAATCTGTCTGTAGTCTGTCTGTATTCTGTAGTCTGTCTGCAGTCTGTGCACACTTTTTTAAGACCTAAAAGAAAAAGACAAGTTCGTCAGTCAGCTATTTTGGATCAAAATTCAAAAAGATTTTCAAACTTTTTGAGACCATTTTTTTAAGAGCTGAAAATTCTATGTACCTACAAGATTATCAGAACAACTTTTTGAGTTTTCTTCAAAATATCGAACATTCAAATTGTATGCTCAAGCAGCGGGCAGATTTTTTCTATGTATATTATGTTGAAATTCCTATTTGTATGTACACATGGACTTCAAAAAGTCACAAAAAGACATCTAAAATTTGGTCGGGGGAAAAATATTTGACCGGGAAAAACCTGGAAAAAACCGGGAAAAACCCGGGAATTTCAAATTGGCTGATCACTAGACACCCTGAATAAATATATTTAGAAATCCTTCGGTCAGTTTCAAGATATTAGTGAGGAGAATAAGCTCTCAAAATTTCATCAATTTATCTGCAACCGTTTTCTAGTTACCGCGTTCTCAAAAAAGCTGAAACACACACACACACACACTTTGTTGGAAAAATTAACTTGGACATTAACAAAATTTGGAAGTCAGAAACGAAGTCAATGGGAGTTATAGTACGAAAAAAATCTGGAACTTCTTCAAATCTTGCTTCGTAAAAAAGAAGCCTAATAATAATTTTTTCAATGAAAAATATCTGAGATTTATGTAGGATCTATTTAGATTATTATTATAGAATTATTTATTAATTATCCGCAGGATGGACGCACGCTAAGCTAAGCTAAGGAGACGGAAAAAGAGGAGTGGTATCAAGGCCTTAAAACGGAGCTGCAACGCCTGTTCCTTAAAATATTCGTTTAGAGTAAGTTTCATTGTGATCGGTGCTCTCGGAGAGGTGCAAAACTATCACTGGTTTGTAACCTTAAAGCCATACCCGCGTGCCAAAAATATGCCAAGGGACTTGCGAGATGGATGCAGAAAGCTGTCATCCTTGGATCGCTTCGTGTCCTCAAGACACACTAGTTTTTCGTCGGCCTACCGTCGTAATTTCATCGTGCCACCCATCTCACGGTCGTGAGACGTGGCCATAAGTGTGGTTTACCCTGATTCTATTGTGAGCAGGTGTCATTTTTAGATGGCAGTTGCTCCCAGTGGGACCCTGCGGTGGTTGCTTAACCCCTTTATATATAACTAAAAAAAGGGTTAAACAACCACCGAATGGTCCCACTGAGAGCAACTGCCATCCAAAAAATGACACCGCCTTCCAGTAGAACCGCGGTAAATCACACTTATGGCTACGTCTCACAACCGTGAGATGGGTGGTCACAGGGCACGATGGAATCACAACGACAGGCCGGCGAAACCCTTGTGTGTCTTGAGGATACGAAGCGACCCAAGGATGACAGCTTTGTGCATCCATCTCGCAAGTGCCTTGACATATTTTTGGCACAAGGGTATGGCTTTAAGGTTACGAACCAGTGATAGTTTCGCACCCCCGAGAGCACCTATCACAAGGACAATTACTTGTACCGAATATTTTGGGTACAGTCTTTGCAGCTCTCTTTTAGGGTCTTGATACCTCTCCTTCTTTTCTTTCTCCTTATAAGTGATCTTGTATTCGGACGGAGCCGAGAATTCGATCACGAACGTATTTCGTTTCTCGAAGCCTAGGAGAACGATGTCAGGCCTCGAGTGCGCAACGGAGACTGCTGTCCGAAAATCGTAGTTCCAGAAAATTAGGCACTTCTCGTTTTGGACAATTGACTCTATCTCCCTCGGCGCTTTCGGCAGGGCATTGTCACGACCAAAACCGTAAGAGCGACAAAGATAGTAATAAAGCACTCTTAGGACCGCATTATATCTATAGATATACGTCGTTCCTGCATGGGTCAGACACCCCGATAGTATTTCGTAGTGCGAGAAATAAAGGCAGAAGTGTGATGCAAAAAAGCAAAGGACTCATGGTATCGCCCTGAAAGATACTCCTCTGGAAGGTGACGTTGTTCGTTGTCACACGATAATTTCTAGATGAGATAGTACATCTAGTTTTCCAAAGAGGACGCGCTGATGGGCGGCAGCGCCTTTACAGATACACCTGTCAATTAGCAGGTTCTCTCGACAGCCTGCTACACCTTTTTTCGAGCCTCGTTGTTCGTACATCTCTCGCCATACAGGCTTAATTCGTCGAAGAATCCTGTTGTTTTGGGACAGCTGTAAAGATTTTATACAGCGTGTTCAAACAAGTTATTGGCCTGTAATTCTCTGGTTTGGACAAGTTGCCTTTTTTCGGCAGGAGTATAAAGCGTCCTAACACCAGCCACTGCGGAATGGGCGTCTCCGATTTTAAATATGAGGTGAATATGCGGGCCAAATGTTGGTGTATAGAAGTAAACTTCTTCCACCAAAAGTTCTTGATACAATCTGGTCCAGCACCGGAAAAGTTCTTCGTGCCTCTAAGTGCTTTTTTCACCTCTTCGGCAGTGACTGATGGACAGTCCTCATCAGATTTTATGAGGGTGTCGCAAAACTCCTTGAAGCGGATGATATTGTCAGTATCTTTTTTCAACTCTAGTGTTTTCGGGACCTTGTACACTTCTTTCCAAAAAGTCTCTACCTCCTTGGGCTTGGGTGGATTTTTTTACAAAATCAGGGAGATCGCTGAAGAGGTGCGATGGGTCAGCGAGAAACTGTTGATTCTCCCTGATCCATCTCTCCCTCTTCTGTATCCCCCTCCTTGCATCAGATAACAGCTGTATTTTTTCAACAATATGCTGCTTGATTGTCAGCAGCTTTGACTTGTTTAGTGTGTGATTCAAGATCCTTAGTTCTTGGGCGAACTTTCGAACCCTTCCGTGAACGGTCTACCAGATGTTACGTAGTCAATCACACATTGAACACGGGATGCATTTTGTCTTGCCCATCCAATTTTCTTGTTTAGTTGATGCAAGTGTCTTCTGGTCTTTTGATCCATCGTCGGTTTTAGTCTTCGATTTGAATCAGCCAAAGCTCTCGCAGCACCATAAACTGAGCAATTGATGGTCCAGAGGTCGGACTCTTGCGAGATATCTCCACGAAGAGAGGCATCCATTTCAGCCAGATCTTGGGGCTTAAGAGGAACTCGTATTTTGATGTTCCTCCTTGTACTGAAATTGCGATCATCTTTCAGAAGGTGCCTGCTTTCTGAGGTTGGTCTTAATGTCGCTTCATCTTCGTCTGCAGCTTGATCAAGCAGCGGTTGGGGAAGCGCTCCGCGTACATATCCATTTTTCCTTAGGTAGTCGGCTTGATTTCGCAAAGACTGATGCGAAACGTGCTGAAGCTCTGGGTGGTTCTGGCACCACAGAGTGTGCATACGCGCCATAAAGTCTCCGCGAACAGGGATAATGCTGGCATCGTAACAGTCTAGCACGTTGTTCTTGAGTTGATCCGTCCACTCAATGTGGGCGTTTTGCCGGTTCGTCGTCGTGTTTGCATCTAAATTATTTTCAGCACCCAAACTCTTGGATGATCGGCATTGTTGTCCGACCGATTGTCGGGTGCTCTGCGCGTTCGATCGTTTTGAACCGCATCTACAACATTTTCGTGTTTTGATGGTTTCATTGTTGTTTCCACGAGCAGCTAGGGAAACAGTTCGTCCGTCCTTGTAGAGCCCCGCGTGCAAGGATAAGGCTGGTACTCTGAGAGGTCGCCTGGTATCTCAGGTCAGCGTCGTCAGGAACGTAGTACACGGTACTGTAACTACACACGAGTTTTTGGAGGCAATTTCTAATGGTAAAGGTAAGTGATAAAGGTCTGACTAGTAATATTTCTCAAGTGTCAAATTTAGTTTCTCAGTCATCTCCCATTCTTTCGCCGATTGACGCCCTTTCAGTGTGACGAAATACAATCAACTGTCCAAAATTTGTGGTTAGTGGAACTATCACCTTAAATTTCGGTAAGTTGCTTGTGTTTCGTGACACTGAAAGGTTGTGAGTCGACAAAAGAATGGAACATGGCTGAGAAAATCCGTTCTACACTTGAGAAATATTACTATTTGTACATTTATGACTTTTTCGTTTAAAATATTTTCTTGAAAAATATGTCTGCATTCCCATGACGGCATGCCAACATACTCAATTCAGGGCTTACCGCTCTTCGGGCCTTCTTTTTTTTATTCGTCACCCACTGATGCGGGCGTGGCCGTACAGCCCGTACAGGGACCATGGTGGGAGATGACGAAACTGCGCAAATTAGAATAAGCGTGTATAGGGGATGATGAATAGGTGAACTGTAGAATAAGCGAACTGTAGAATAAAAGGAAGTGACTGTGTGTGGATGTATATATATATATATATAATTTTAAAAAAAGTTGAACAAACACCGCAGGGTACCACTAAGAGCAACTACCATTTAAAAAGAAAATGTCAATAGCCACCAGTAGAACCGCGGTAAAATACACCTATGGCCACGTCTCACATCCGTGAGATGGGTGGTCACAGGGAACGACGAAATCACAACGACAGGCCGGCGAAACCCTCGTGTGTCTTGAGGACACGAAGCGACCCAAGGATGACAGCTTTCTGCATCCATCTCGTAAGTGCCTTGGCATATTTTTGGCACGCGGGTATGGCTTTCAGGTTACGAACCAGTGATAATTTAGCACCTTCGAGAGCACCTATCACAAGGACAATTACTCGTACCGAATATTTTGGGTACAGTCGTTGCAGCTCTCTTTTAAGGTCTTGATACCTCTCCTCTTTTTCTTTCTCCTTTGCAGTGATGTTGTATTCGGACGGAGCCGAGAATTCGATCACGAATATCGTTCGTTTCTCGAAGTCTTGGAGAACAATGTCAGGCCTCGAGTGCGCAACGGAGACTGCTGCCCGAAAATCGTAGTTCCAGAAAATCTGGCACTTCTCGTTTCGGACAATTAACTCTATATCCCTTGGAGCGTTCGGCAGGGCAGGTTCGCGACCAACACCGTAAGAGCGACAAAGGTGGTAATAAAGTACTCTTAGGGCCGCATTATGTCTATAGATATACGTTGTTCCTGCGTGGGTCGGACACCCCGATAGTATGTGTTCTAGGTACTCAGCGTATGCATGACACGCTCTGCACCTATCACTGGGAACTTCTTCACATAAAATGCGGGCGCGGTATGCTAAGGTGGAGATTACACCGTCCTGGCATGCGAAAATAAAGCCCTCTGTACCTGAATTGAGCCCTGATGATTTGAGGAAAGCAAAAGTTTGCTCCTTTGACAAGGACTGTTTTTCTACATTTCTGTGAAAGTTTCCGCGCATATGCTTGTCGAGTAGCTCTTGGTGAAATTTTCTAACCTCTGCTTTCTTTACTTCGGCTTTTAGACGTGAAGCATCTAGATGGAGTAATGCACTTTTCTCACTTCTGATGTTGAAATTCAGGCCAAGGGTCTCGGCAGCTTGCTCCGCGGCTTTGTAAAGGAACGCTCCTTCGCCAATCATCTCGTGGTTTCTGACCATCTTTAGGAGAGGATCTCTGCCATTCGCAACGATGCAAGCTGTACTTAAAACAATTCGGTTATGAAGACATTGGAGATTCAGAAGTCCGCGTCCGCCTTGAGGGCGTGAAATATATAATCGCAGAACTGACGAATTGATATGCAAGCTTCTATGCATATGCATGATCTTACGCGTGGTGACATCAAGGGCCTTAAGCTCGTTCTTCGTCCATTGAACCGCCCTAAACGAGTAGAGTAGAACCGGGACGGCAAGCATGTTAGTCGCAGATACCTTGTTCAACGCCGACAGATTGGAAGACCAAATCTGTCGAAGAAGATGCTTGTATCTGCTTCGGAGAGACTCCTTCACTGATGTTACGTCCTGAATGCGGCTTTGAGGCATGCCCAGGTATGTATAGGTCTCTCCAGTGTTAAGATGTCTAATTACACTTATATCCACAAGCTCAGGGTCCTTGGGAACGCCAGTAATCCTTCCTTTCTTCAAATGAATTTTGGCACACTTGTCCAAACCAAAGTCCATCCCAATCTCTCCTATGTAGTTCTTGACGATATTTATAGCAGTTCGAAGTTTGCTTTTACCAGCGGCATAGATCTTCAGATCATCCATATAAAATACATGAGTGATCTTATGCTCACGCTGATTAGTGTCGCCACAGAGGTATCCAGGAGAATTTCGTAGTGCGAGAGATAGAGGCAGAAGTGTGATGCAAAAAAGCAAAGGGCTCATACTATCCCCTTGAAAGACGCCCCTCTGGAAGGTGACCTTGTTCGTCGTCAGACGATGATTCCTAGATGAGATGGTAAATCTAGTTTTCCAAAGAAGCATCAATCTCTCTATGCATCTCACTATGTGTGGATGTACCTTCAAGCTTTCCAACAGACAGATGATAAGTCTATGAGAGGTTGAATCGAAAGCTTTCCGGTAGTCAATGCAGGCCATTGACAGGACGCGCTGATGGGCGGCAGCGTCTTTACAGACACACCCGTCAATTAGCAGGTTCTCTCGACAGCCTGCTACACCTTTTTTCGAGCCACGTTGTTCGTACATCTCTCGCCATACAGGCTCAATTCGTCGAACAATCCTGTTGTTAAGGGCAGCTGTAAAGATCTTATACAGTGTGTTTAAACAAGTTATTGGCCTGTAATTCTGTGGTCTGGACAAGTTGCCTTTTTTCGGTAACAGTATAAAGCGTCCTAACACCAGCCACTGCGGAATGGGCGTCTCCGATTTTAAATATGAGGTGAATATGCGGGCCAAATGTTGGTGTATAGAAGTAAACTTCTTCCACCAAAAGTTCTTGATACAATCTGGTCCAGCACCGGAAAAGTTCATCGCGCCTCTAAGTGCTTTTTTCACCTCTTCGGTAGTGACTGATGGGCACTCCTCCTCAGATTTTATGAGGCTATCGCAAAACTCCTTGAAGCGGTTGATATTGTCAGTATCTTCTTTCAACTCTAGTGTTTTCGGGATCTTGTACACCTCTCTCCAAAAAGTCTTTACCTCCTTGGGCTTGGGTGGATTTTTTACAAAAACAGGGGGATCACTGAACAGGCGTGATGAGTCAGCAAGAAACTGTTGATTCTCCCTGTTCCATCTCTCCCTCTTCTGGATCCTCCTCCTTGCGTCAGATAACAGCCTTATTTTGTCAACAATATGCTGTTTGATTGTCAGCAGCTTTGACTTGTGCAGTGTGTGATTCAAGGTCCTTAGTTCTTAGGCGAACTTTCGAACCCTTTCCGTGAACGGTCCACCAGATGTTATATAGTCAATCACACATTGAACACGGGACGCATTCTGTCTTGCCCATCCAATTTTCTTGTTCAGTTGATGCAAGCGTCGTCTGGTCTTCTGATCCATCGTCGGTTTCAGCCTTCGATTAGAATCAGCCAAAGTTCTCGCAGCACCATACACTGAGCAATTGATGGTCCAGAGGTCGGACTCTTGCAAGATATCTCCACGAAGGGAGGCATCCATTTCAGCCAGATCATGGGGCTTAAGAGGAACTTGCATGTTGATGTTCCTCCTTGTACTGAAATTGCGATCATCTTCCAGAAGGTGCTTGCTTTCTGCGGTTGGTCTTAATGTCGTTTCATCTTCGTCTGCAGCTTGTTCAAGCAGCGGTTGAGGAAGCGCTCCGCGTACATATCCATTTTTCCGGAGGTAGTCGGCTTGATTTCGCAAAGACTGATGCGAAACGTATTGAAGCTCTGGGTGTTTCTGGCACCACAGATTATGCATACGCGCCATAAAGCCTCCTCGAACAGGGATAATACTGGCATCGTAGCAGTCTAGCACGTCATTCTTAAGTTGATCCGTCCATTGAATGTGGGCGTATCGCCGGTTCGTCGTCGTGTTTCCATCTAAATTATTTTCAGCACCCCGAACTCTAGGATGATCGGCATTGTTTGCCGATCCATTGTCGGGTGCTCTGCGCGTTCGATCGTTTTGAACCGCATCTACAACATTTCGGTGGTTTGTTGGTTTCATTGTTGTTCCCACGAGCAACTAGGGAAAGTGTTTGTCAATCCTTGTAGAGCCCCGCGTGCAAGGATAAGGCTGATACTCTGAGACGTCGCCCGGTATCCCAGAGTCATCGTCAAAGACACCTAACCCAGGTGCCATGCAGCTTTCGGCACGGTTCTCACACCTTCGCTTAGGGGTTATTCCGTCGGGACCATCCCTGGACAATTGTCCGCGACTGCTTATTAATTATTGTAACCATATTCAGCAGAAACCCTTGGTACGGGGACCCTCTATCCGCAACCCGAGGATGCGTTCGGTGGCTTTGTCATACAACCCTTCGGTTCTATTCCAAGGGAATCGAAACCGAAACGAATATATATATATATTAGGGTGGCCCAAAAATATACATTTTGGAATTTTCGACGGGCGTCGACGCCAAATCGTTCTCTGGTAGAAACAAGTGAATACGTATTTTTTTATTTTGGAATAAAATTATTTTTAGTACTTTGTAAACCAATGTTTGTGTCTTATGGAGTTTAACACGTAAAACGTATACTTTTTCTACTCCCTTGATTTTTTTCAAGAAATTACAAGTCAATTTATTTACCCTTTTATAAACTTGTTCTCTTCTCAGTAAAGATGCATTTTGTCAAATTTTAATACATGAAAAAAGTTATAAACAAATTTGAGACATCTTGAAAGTTGCATGAAATCACAATATTTGTAGACTCGTAGCGAGCCTTTGATATCATTTTTTAACTTGAAATTTTCAAGAAGCATTTTTGAGAATATTGAGAACAGATTCATAAAAAAAAATGTTCAATATTTTTTAGTTTATAGTTTTAAAGTGAATACGAAAATGAGTGAAAATAACAAATTTTCGTCCAACAGCAGCTTTTCTGCGGACCTGAAGAATTTATAGGTTGGAGGTATTGAGAAAAATCAAAGGATGAGTGAGAAAGAGAGAAAATTTGATATGGAGAAGTTGGCAGAGAGAGATTGAGAGAGTTGGAAAGAAAAATAGAAGTAGAAGAGAAGACGAAACGGAGTAGAAATATAATAGTAAGAGGAATGAAAGTGGATAGTGAATCAGGAAGAGATGAAGTGGAAAAGTTGATGGGTGAAATTTAGGCAAAAGTGCACGTGGAAGAGGTAAATGGAGTGGGAAGGAAGATTAAAGGTAAATCGCGTATGTATGTAGTGAAAGTGAGAAATGAGAAAGGAAAAGTTGATATCTTGAGAAACAAGAAAGCTTTAAAGGGAAGGGAAAAAGGATAGAGGAGGATATGACGTGGAATGAAAGAAGAAGAAAATAGATGATGAAACAGAGAGCATGGACTAAAAGAGTGAAAGGGAACACGGTATGGAAATGTGTGGATATGGGATGATGAGAAAGAAAAATTGAGTGAAGTGTGTAGGGAAGGCCCATGGCGACGAGGGGAAGAAGTGGAGACCAAGGATATAAGGGAGGAGGTAATGGAAACAGTAGAGGGTGAAAGGAAAGCAGTAGGAGAAAACGGAGCGACGGGGTTTGCACATAAGTAGGGAGGGGATATAAGGAGGAAAGAAGGGAGAAAGGAAGGGATAAAGGAAGGAAGAAAGAAGTGAGAGTAGCGTTTTGGAACGTATCAGGCCTAATGAATAAAGATGAAGGATTCTGGGAAGAGGTGAAGAAATGGGATGTTGTGATGTTGAGTGAAACCTGGGTAGATGAGAAGGAGTGAAAGAGAGTGAAGAGGAAGTTACCCAAGGGATATATTTGGCAGATGCGAGGGGCAAAGAAAGAGAAGGTAAAGAGAAGAAAGAAAGGGGGTCTGGTGTCAGGAGTGAGGAAGGAATTGGTGGGAGAAAAGAGAATAGAAATGGAATTTGAGGAAACGGATGGAGTAATAGCGAGAATGGTGAAGATAGGAAAAAGAAAGGTGAGGATAGTTTGCGTTTATAGAAGGAGAGAAGAAGAAGTTTGGAGTGTGATTAGGAAATGGGTGGCGAAAAAGGATGATGAATTGGTGTTGACAGGAGGTGATCTGAATGCTTGGACGGGGGAACTGGGAGGAGAAATATGGGATGAAGAGAGTGAGACTTTCAGGAGAAAATCGAAACACAATAAGGTGGACCAAGAGGGTAGGACTTTGTTGGAAATTATGGGAGAAACATGATGGCTTATTTGTAGTGGAAACTCGGAAGGGGATGAGGAAGGCGAGATTACGTTTGCAGGGAAAGGGGAAACAGTGATTGACTACATTCTGGCCGAGGAAAGAATAAGGAGGCTGTTGAAAAGAATGGAAGTAGGGAACGAAATAGGGTCAGAACACTTCCCGGTCATTGCCACGTTGAAATACGGCAATTAGAGAAGAGAGGGAAGGAATAAGGAGGGAGCGACAAGGAAAAAAGCAAAGATGGGTAAATAGGGAGTTGATAAGGTGAGAGAGTATACGGAAAGAATGGAAGAAGAGAATGGTTTGATTGAAGATGGGGGAGGCGTGGACGAGATGTTGCCTAAGATGAGGGGAAGGTTAGAGAAGATAGTGGAAGAAATTAGGCCAAGTCAAGAAGAAAGAAGGGAGAAGAGAGGATGGCGGGATGTGGAATGTGTAGAGAGTGAAGAGCGCATAAAGTTATCGTTAAAGAATTGGAGGAGACGAGAGATGGACAATAAAGAGTTATATAAAAAAAGAAGAAGGGAACACGAGAAATTACCGAATGTAAAACGACAGGAGGAGAAGGTGAGGTACATGGAGGAGGTAGAAAAAGCAATAAAGGAACGAAGAGTATGAGAGGCGATCAATAGAGAAAGGAGCGAATGGAAAGGAATCAATGAAGAGATAAGTATGGATGAATGGACGGTATGTTTCAAGAAATTGCTAGGAGGGATGGATAGCAAGGTGAGGGGGGATGGAAGAAAAATCAAGGAGGGAGGAATAGAAGGTGGGAATGAGCTGACCAGAGAGGAGGTGAATCAAGCAATTGAGAAGTTTATAAGAAATAAGGCGACATGAGAGGATGGGATGGAGAATGAAGCGTTGAAATTTGGCGGAAGATTAGAGAAGAGATTTGGTGAGCATGTAATAGATTATGAAGACGGGAAGGATGGCTGAAGTACTGGAGAACAGGTTTAGTAGTTCCTTTATTAAAGAAAGGAGAGGGCCAAAAAGTGGAAGATTATAGAGGAATCACTCTCATGACAGTAATGTATAAGATTTACGCGGCGGTGCTTAGTAATAGATTAGAAGAACAGGTAGATGAGAAAGAAAGTATTCCAAACAATCGAAACAATCCAAACAGGATTCAGGAAGGGGATGGGGACAGTGGATAACATTTTCGTACTAAATTATGTATTCAATAGGAACCTGGCACAGAAAAAATGAAAACTGGTTGCACTCTTTGTAGATTTTAAGGCAACTTTCGACTCGGTGAATAGGAAAGTTTTGTGTAAGGCAATGAATAAAAGGGAGGTGCACGAAGAGCTGATTAAAAGGATAAAAGAGGTCTTTGCGGAGATAAAGACAAGGGTGAGGATCGGGAAACAGAAAGGAGAGGAGTTCTGGACAGGGGGGTCTTAGGCAAGGGTGCCCGCTAAGCCCGTTGTTATTAAGCATATTGTTAGCAGACCTAGAAGAGAAAATGGAAAGGAAAGGTAAAGGGGGTATAGTCCTAGGAAATAAGAGAATATACTCGTTAGCTACGGATCGCCCGTTATTGCTAAGTTCGATATACGTATTAAGATTTGTTATTTCCTATCAATTATTCCAATTAGATTCTTACCGTAATTTATTCACCAAGATAGAGAAATGGGGTGGGTAGGTAAAAAATAAATTTAAAAAGCCTAGGCCAAGATTTCAATTAAATAAAATAAAAGTATCGAATTTATTCAGAAAGAGAAAACAACGTGTGGTACACGTACGAACCGACATTTACTTTTCTCGTTATCGCGAAATTCCCACAATCTTTCCATTTTAAAACTCCGAAAACTTAATGACAAAAATTACACCGTCGAAACTACATATATCGTCACAATGCTGGAGGTTATGAGATTATACTAAAGAAACAATGGCTCTCAGCAAACAAGCCAACCAATAATAATAAAAAGAAACACTCGCGGCACTTAATAATATTGGCGGAACTCCACGGTCGGAACACGTGGCTATCTTTCTCTTAAAATTGAGAATTTACTTAACAAAAGTCAGTAGGACCCTCGATCATGCCAGCATAAAAATCTTCTATACCTGAGATTCCCTGTAAAATTCCCCTGATTCCATAGCCTTTCTTATCCTCGTGAAAAAGTCTGTTTCGCTATCTGAGCTCGACATTATGATTTTACTTTTCGCTGAGTATAATCGGAATTGCAGCGTAACGTCGAAAGGTTAGAACGAGAGTGACAGGTCCAGAGGTTTGCGGCATTACAGAAAGGTCGAAGTTCTCAAGCCGAAGCAGTTATCCAATAGGAGACGTTACCGAGATCACGTGGGCAGGTATCGCAAGTTAAGCGAGTTCACATACTCATAAATATTCAGGAGTGCACCCCGGTCTACCGCTATTATTAACAAATTTGAGCCTTCGGAGTACAGGTGGCCAATTCAAATTATAAACAAAAAATAGCAAATACATAATTACACCACTTGGGTGACACTCCGGTGAGAGACATTGTTTAGAGAGAGACTTCACTCTCTCGTTGTTGGGTCGGGGCCCCATGCCCGCTTGCTACTCTGCTTGATTGGCGGTCTCGGTCGTCCGTACGGTGGTGGCCTCTGGTTTGAGCGGGATAAGGTATCCGTATTTAAATATACATGGTTTCGTAGAGTCCCCTTTCGATGACAGGTTTGGCTTCGGGAGAAAGTATGAAAATAATAGGAGAACAGAAGAGTCAATAAATGATAAGATATAAGATCGCGAGTGTTTCCTGGTGGTGTTTCGGTGGTGACCCTTGCTCTAACGTCTCAGCGTGCTGATTCGGAAGTTTTCGGTTTTCTCAACAAATGGAGTTCATTAAGTGACGGACAATATCTACCACGTCACAACCCCTCCGGCCTTAGAAGGAAATTACAGGTAGTCTGAATTCTAGCTGCTCGGATCAGGCATGTAATTACCAAAAATATTAACCCGGGTTGGACCACGGAATCCTCAACACCACCAAGATCCCCGGGTTTAGGCATAAGAGTAAATAATAGAGTAATAATAAAATAATAGAATAACAAAGAGTAAAGTAAGTAATAGAATAAATATAGAGGTAGGCGAAATAAAGAGTCAGACGAGAAAAAGAAAATCTCGAAAATTCCATTAGGATAACACAAAATAAGGAAGTGTCAAGACGAGGAGAGAGGAAAAGAGAGTTATTCATCACCCAAAAACAATGTATGTAAGGTTTGGAGTTTAACCCCGTCTAGGTCTCGACGTCACCTGATTTCTGGATATGTTGATCAGCGGTTCGGAGGTTTTCTTTATTGTCCTCTTATCGTCAATGTTCTTTCGCTTGAATTATAAAAAAGGGAGGGGATCACGAAATCACCAGGTGCACTGCTTAAGGCAGTAAAAAAACAAAAATTTTTATTTCGCTAGTCCCTCAGATACCTTAGTTAGTTAGTCTCCGTAATTCGGAAAAAAATTATACATATCAGTACATCTGTGGGGTACAGCTGTAGGGTACAAAAAAAAGTATGTCGTTTGTAACCCGGTTGTTAGTCTTTATTTTAGGTATGATGGTTTATGCCGATCATCTGTGATTATTTCTAGTGTAAATTTTCCTCATTATTCGAAGGGAGTTCCGGCATCTCTTTGGCAAAGGGTTTAAGATATCTAATATGTTCCTTACCGGCGCTTGATTTCGAAGGGGCCTATATATTTCGGACACAACTGGGCGGCCACATCGTCAGCCTTCTTGGACAATCTCCTATTAGGTTTTAAGACTAAATCTCCCACTCGGAATGTCCTAGCGCGCTTGTTCTTATTATAATATTTCGCCTGAGTTATATAAGCGCGTTCGAGATGTCGGCAGACTAAATCCCTCAAGTTATCTAACCTTTTTACTCGCTCCAGCCATTCTTTCGAATTTGTTTCTCGAAGCTGTGTGCCTACTTTAAATTCTCCCACTCCTTAAGATTATCTTGTAAGAATGAGACGATCATCGTCTTAAGGACCCTGTTGACTCGTTCCGTGGGATTCGCTTGAGCATGATATACCGGGTTTGTCGTGTGTATAATTCCGACGCTTTTACACATCTGCTTCATCAGCCTTTTCGAAAATTCGGTGCTATTATCGGTATGGACCACCTGAGGAGCGCCCCAACGCGACACTATAAGATCCATAAAAGCTTTCCTGATTGTGGGCCCATTTGCCGCGTGGATCGCAACGCACTTTACCCATTTCGTGAAGAGGACCTGAAATACTACAACGTACTTGTAACCAGACTTACGGAACGTAAGTTCAGTCGGGAACGGACCCATGACGTCTCCAGCGACGACCGTCCACGGTTGCTCGACTACTCGCTAACCCATCAAGCCGGCTGGGCGGGCCTGCTTTACTTTACACCTCTGGCAAGGGCCGCAGCGTCGGACAAATTTCACGGTGTCATGATACATGCCCGGCCAATAACACCTTAACGCCCTTCACCCACTGCTCCTCAGGGACTACCAATTTCCAATCGTCTAAGTCAGGAATCAGGGAGTTGGTAAGGGGGTCGGGCAGATGTCTATAAAGTGTACCGTCCTCTACTTTCTAATCCGGAAAGATTCTCGGCCTCAACCCAGCTTCAACTCGTCTCATATACCATGAGTCTGTTGTCTCCGAAACGGTTTCTACTAGGACCTCGTCGTCATGCACCGTCGATCTAGATAGCGCGTCCGGGACGTGGTGTAAAGCTCCCTTCCTATGGATAATTTCAATGTCATAACCCTGGAGTTCCAAACCCCAACGTGCGAGCCTTCCCGTAGGGTTCCGTAGATTATTTAGTGAACGCAGGCTACTATGGTCAGTTACGACCTTAAAATGGAATCCTTCGAGATATTCCCTAAACTTACGGATTCCTCAAACCACTGCGAGGCATTCCCGCTCAGTAACGGTATAATTTATTTCCGCTCTCTCCTACTGGCGAACGCTATTACCCGTTCCTCGTCTCCCTGCCTTTGGGTAAGGACTACGCCAATCCCGGAAGCGCTCGCATCCGTCTGAAGGTTAAAGGGGTTCCTGGCCACGTCTTTAAACATTGGATAGGCCAGTATTGGTGCCTTCGTTAAAGCACGTTTTGAAAATTTCGAAGGCCTCCTTCTGTTCATCGCCCCAATGCCACTTCATGTTTGTCCTAAATAGCCGTTTCAGCGGTTCTGCTATCGTCGCGAATTCCGGTATAAACCGCTGGTTCCAGGAGGCTATCCCGAGGAACCTTCGTAATTGCTTAACTATTTTGGGAGCTGGGTAGGAAAATATTGGATCGACTTTTTCGGGATCTACTTTGAGGCCGTCTTTATTGACGACAATTCTGAGATATTTCACTTCTGAGCAACAGAATTCGCTCTTCTCCGGATTTATCGTCAACCCTGCCTCAGCCGCCCGATCGAGAAGTTTTCTCAACCAGTATAGGTGTTCGTCGAACGTTTCTGTCACTACTATGATGTCATCTGAGTAACTAAAAACATTGTGCCTCATTTCCGGGGTTATAACCCTATCTATAAGTTGTTGAAAGATTGCAGGGGCCCGAGTGAGTGCGAATGGCATTCTTTTAAATTCGAATAGTCCCCTTCCCGGAACAGTGAACGCAGTATACGCTTGGCTTTCCTTTTCTAGCGCGATTTGATTGAACGCGGCACTCAGATCCAGCTTCGAAATATACCTTGCAGCTTTTAATTGCCGTATTATGTCCGTCATGTAGGGCAAGGACTAAGCGTCCTTTTTCGAGATTGCGTTCAACTTCCGGCAGTCGAGGCAAAGTCTATACTTGCCGCCAGGTTTACGAGCCATTACTATCGGTGCCGACCACTTACTGTATGATTCCTCGATAATTCCTTCAGCGAGTAACCGTTCCACCTCTTCATACATGCTCTCCTGGACTTTGGGGGACACTATCTTATACCTCTCCTTTATAGGAGCGTGACCCTGCACGTCAATCGAGTGGGCAATGAGGTGAGTTGCCCCTAGAGGACCTGGAGACTTCGGAGGCAACTTTATTTTCAAGAGTTCGTTTAAAGTCTCCTCCTCTCCCTCCAGTAGGGCAGCCACCCCACTACACCCCTCCTCTTCTACGAGCCACTGTTTTAGAGGATGGTGTCTCCCGTCGGTATCCGGCATAAATACTTTACGCGACTTAGCGATACATACATAGGCAGATTGGCCCTTCCGATAATCATGTCGGCTGAACCGTTTGCCATGATCATTCGAGTTTTCTTATTGCAATCGAATTTTCTACCGGAAGCTTACGGTATCTTATCCCAAGTTGACTTTCGTAGTACTACGTGAGAGGATCCGTTTTCGATCAGCGCGTCTAGTAAAACTGAATCTGTGGTAACTCGTACGTTGATTCTATTAGATACTTCGGACGTCTTCACTATACTGCTAATCAGATCTGCTTCCGTAATACTTTCCTCTATAGCCCTAATTGTCTTCAAATCGTCGGCTATAGGGTTTAGTGTTCTCGGTTTACTTTTTATTACGGGGTTGGAGACTTCTATTTCGGGATCCCTATGGACCTGGGCTTCTACTATAATTTTCCTTGGCCCAAGGACCGAGAGACTTTCGCCGCTCCTAGCTACGTCTATCGAACAGGTACTTTGGCATTCTAGAAAGTTCGACTTTTCGAGTTCCGGCGGCACTCCCACCCCGGTAAAATTCTCCGTGTCTATTGTCGCCAGTATCGAGTTCGTGTTTCCGAAGCATGAGTCTGCCGTAAGTTCCATATCTTCTGGCTTGTCAGTTCGGGTCTGTGACGAAGTTACTACAAGCGTTCGAGTCTCGAGGTTTTTCCCCTTCTCCCCTACTACCCGCGCATCTATGTTAGGGTCGATTTTCGAAAGATGGAGGCCTTCGGACTCTCTTGACTCAGCTACGTTGAAGGTGGTCCTTCTTTGTAATTTGAGGGCGTCATTCGAATTGTACCCCATTCCCCGAACACCTAGGGCAGTCTTTGAAGGTATAGCCCTCCGTTTTGCATTTATAGCAAATTCGTTTCCACGGAGTGGCGCAACCCTTTGGGAAATGACCCTTTTGGTTACAGTTTCGGCAAATTATTTTATTCGGGTCCCAAGTGGGTTTGGTAGGTCCATTGTTCTCAACAGGAGTGTTATCACTCTGTTGACCCCCCCCCCCCCACGTTCCTCAGAACCTTCCGACGGGGTTGATTGTGGACCGGTGCTCTTTGTGTTTCCGGTTTGTCCTTTAGGGTTCGGCTTTTTATTGTTGGGCTTGTTAGGTTCGGTGATACTCAAGGCCGCTATCCCGTCCTCTGTTTCTTTTACGGCGGCTGCATGGTTCTTTTTGGAAGATTTTCCGTCTGATTTCGGTCGGTAAGCAAATTCTTGTAGGAATAAATTTTCGGGCGGAGGTGAGGGTTTATATTCTTTCAAGTAAACGTTCCATTCTTTCTCCCAGCTTCTCCCTAGTTGCGACAATTCTCGGAAAGCGCGAAAGTACGACCGACGGATAACCCTATGGTATTCTGGTCGCAATCCCCTATGAACCCAATCAAGTTGTTCGACTATTGGGACTTCATTGTCGAGTTTTGCAATCGGACTTTATATATGTGTTAGGTATTCGTCGATCGTCTCGTCCTTGCCTTGTGTCCTAGTTTGAATTTGCTCTTTCACGCGTCTTTCGAAATCGTCGTCGCCGAAGTCGGAACGGAACTCTTTTTTGAATTTACGCCAATTGTAAAATTCTTCTTCGTGGTTCCTGATCCACTTTTGCGCTATTCCGTCCAACAATACCGGCTTTGCTGTAAGGTGTTCTTCGTCCGTTACTTGTGTTAACTTTCTACGGTCTTCTATTTTCGTTAAGAAGCTATCCGGACTAAGTTTATTGGTACCATCGAACACTGTTTTACAACTAAAAATGATTCTTCCTAGGTCTCGGTTACGTTGTCTGCGTCTTGATGACGACGTTGTGCTGTGTGTTCTTTCCCTTTCGGAAGGGTTTTCTCGATCTGAATCCCTGCGGAACCCTACGCTACTTCTCCGCGGATAATTTGCTTTGTTAAGAGGCGAACTCTTTTTCACTTCTAAATCCGACTCTATTTCCCTTAACAGACTCTCATGTTCCCTTTTATTTCGTTTAAGGCAATGTTGAGGTTGGTTTACCCTCGGCTGGGTGTAGGCAGAATATCGACCGACATTTTTTTTGCCTTTGGTTATTTCGGAATTCGTTATCCGGATCCGTATCGGTATTCGACCTGAACCCAGAATTACCGTCCAACCTTTGCCTATAGGTTGGTTTTTTTTGGTGTTGCGCCCAGAGAAACCTCTCGTCGGGTATTTTCGTCAGAATCGCGGATTGTTGTTAATGGGTTCGAGGCTTCGCTAATTGTCGGCAAATCTAACACATTACGTGATCCCTGTCCGAATTTGTGCAGGCCTTTGTCCGATAGGTCTGGGAATTTATATTCGGTAGCCGGTTTTAGAGATCGTGACGGTCGACAACAATCTCGGTGTCGAGATTGCTCTAGCGGATGTAATCGTAGAGGTGGTTGTCGCCAGGGTGGTTTGTTTAGTACGATTGGCAGAGATTTTCACACTGGGATTTGTCAATATTGTTACTACCACCAGTGTGACCGGGTCCGGAATATCTAGGTCATTGGCCGGCCCGAACGCGCCTAATTCTGATAGCTGTTGCCTATTTTCATCGTCGGTTTCTACATCTGTTGTGACCGACGTGAGGGATGTGACGCCAGACTCGCGTGACGGCCACCCTTTTAGTAATTTATAACCCTCACGCAGTCTCACATTTTTTCTTTTCGTGTGCCCTCTGTACTTAAATCCAAGTTTTGTAGGGCTTTGATTATTTCGGAGTTATCTAATTCTCCTATTAAATGTTTCAGTTCCGTGTATGTATTAACCGTTTAAAAGTCCTTTCGTTGACTTTTCGACGGGTCGGGAAAAAAAACTAAATGGTATTTTATTCGTTTCTTTCAATCATTCCGAAGCTTGTGGAGAGACGGGAAACACTCGGTTGTTTTGGTTAAATTTTTATTTTTGTTGAACTGTTAATTTTTAAACTTTATTTTCTTTGAGTAACTTTTAAAAAAAAACGAAAAATCAAAATTTTCGTATTATACAATTCACATGAGTACTTTTAAATTTAATTTGGACCGTAAGCGAATTTTAATTCTTTTGTTTAGATTTTTAAAAAATTTTGATGTTATGTTTTTCTTTTTAATTTTCTAAAAGGACTTATTTCTTTTTCGAATGGACACCCGGTGTATCCAGGTCTCTCATGGGTTGAACCTGCTTCGGAATGATGCTATTTGTTCCTGAAAGAAAAATATATACACAAAGACCCAGGAGAAATATGTGCGAATTATGCCAAAAATAATTTAACAACTTATTACCAAAATAATATTGTTCATTGTATCGAAACAAATGCTCATAATGTTTTGGCCAAGTTGTGTGTGGGCGCGTATACAGGGCAAGTGATAAGGGAAATTAATGGGCGCTCACAGCAGCTACTCGGCAAGTTTTGAGGTTAGCCGAGACCATTTCGTGTGAAAATGTCGGAAGATGTTCACAATCTAGTCATTTTATTTATATTGTATCTTCCAAATTTTTATCACTACAAAGTTTTTAATTTTATTGTTGAAATTATTTTTTATAAATTTAAATACGTTATATGTACGTATTTTCTGTTTGGGATTTTCGCTATGTTTCTTTATCCTTTTAATTTGTCAAAAAGTGTCGAAAAGGTGTGCTAGTAAAATTCGGTTTATTTCGACAGTTTTCGGCAAAATTCAAAATTTCATAATTTTCATGCATTTATTTGTATTCATTTTGTTCTTGTGAAATGCGTGCAAATTTTGCGACTCTTGCCTAATCCTCCATTTTATTTCATAGTTTGTGTGTGTGCATGAGACTTCCGACTGAGACCTCTCATAACCTCTTATTGTGTGCTTTTGTCTTTGGTGTACTTCAGGTAGATATGGGTCAAAAGATTGTAAATTTACTTTAAAAGATTGGGGGCCATTTTTATAAGGGGGTTTCCGCGGCCTAACTACGGATCGCCCGTTATCGCTAAGTTCGATATACGTATTAAGATTTGTTGTGTCCTATCAATTATTCCAATTAGCTACTTACCGTCATTTATTCACCAAGATAGAGAAAAGGGGTGGGTAGGTAAAAAATAAATTTAGAAAGCCTAGGCCAAGATTTCAATAAAATAAAATAAAAGTATCGAATTTATTCAGAAAGAGAACACAACGTGTGGTACACGTACGAACCGACATTTACTTTTCTCGTAATCGCGAAATTCCCACAATCTTTCCATTTTATAACTCCGAAACCCCAATGACAAAAATTACACCATCGAAACTACATATATCGTCACAATTCTAGCGGCACTTAATAAGATTGGCGGAACTCCATGGTCGGAACACTTGGCTATCTTTCTCTTAAAATTGAGAATTTACTTAACAAAAGCCAGTAAGACCATCGAGCATGCCAGAATACAAAACTTCTATACCTGAGATGTCCTGTCAAATTCCCCTGATTCCATAGCTTTTCTTATCCTCGTGAAAAAGTCTGTTTCGTTATCTGAGCTCGACATTATGATTTTACTTTTCGCTGAGTATAATCTGAATTGCGGCATAACGTCGAAAGGTTAGAACAAGAGTGGCGGGTGCAGAGGTTTACTGCAATACAGAAAGGTCGAAGTTATCAAGCCGAAGCAGTTATCCAATAGGAGACGTTACCGAGATCACGTGGGCAGGTATCGCAAGTTAAGCGAGTTCACATACTCGTAAATATTCGGGAGTGCACCCCAGTCTACCGCTATTATTAACAAATTTCAGCCTTCGGAGTACAGGTGGCCAATTCAAATTACATACAAAAAATAGCAGATACATAATTACACCGCTTGGATGACACTCCGGTGAGAGAGATTGCTTAAAGAGAGACTTCACTCTCTCGTTGTTGGGTCGGGGCCCAATGCCCGCTTGCTACTCTGCTTGATCGGCGGTCTCGGTCGTCCGTACGGTGGTTGCCTCTGGTTTGAGCGGGATAAGGTATCCGTATTTAAATATACATGGTTTCGTAGAGTCCCCTTTTGATGACAGGTTTGGCTCCGGGAGAAAGTATGAAAATAATAGGAGACAGAAGAGTAAATAAATGATAAGATATAAGACCGCGAGTCTTTTCTGGTGGTGTTTCGGTGGTGACCCTTGCTCTAACGTCTCAGGCGTGCTGATTCGGAAGTTTTCGGTTTTCTCGACAAATGGAGTTCTTTAAGTGACGGATAATATCTACCACGTCACAACGTGAGAGAGAAATACCTGACAATTAATGTGACGAAGACAAAGATAGTATGTTTCAGGAAGAGAAAGAATGAAGTAAATTATGGATGGAAGTTAAATGGAGAACTGGGCGAACTGGTAGAGGAATTTTGTTATTTAGGATTCTGGTTCGAAGCGGGAGGTGGAAATGATCTGCAAGTGAAAAAAAGGATGGAAAGTGCGAGTAAGGTGATGGGTCAAGTGTGGGGGATTGGAAAAAGTAGATTCAAAGAGGACTGGAAGATGAGAGTATGGCTGTTTGATTCATTGGTATGGTCTGTGATGTGTTATGGAGTGGAGATTTGGGGATGGAAGGAGTACAAAACTAGCTGTGAATTCGATCTCGAGTGTTTCCACTTTGTTTGTATTTATAATTATATGGTGCTCATTTCACGAGCACTTTGCTTCCCGTTAGCAAATGTATTTGCTTCCTCATAGAGGAAGCATTAGTTATTTTTTTCAATAATAGACAAACCAAAGTCTTCATTTTGCTCAATTTAAAAATAGAAATTTACCAAAACTGAAAAATTACAAAATAATACAAAAAATGTTTTAAATACAAAGACAAATCAGACAAATCAAATCTTGCGTTCGAAATAATAATTTTTTGAGCTGGAAAAGGAAAAGTTCTGTCGCACCCTATCCCTTTCCCAGCTTTATGATTTCTTCACCAAAATTGTCATAATATTACTCTATTTGAAAATTTATGATCAAAAAGTCTTTTCTATTTCAAGTTCATATGAAAAGCCGAGTTTTCAAATATTATACAATTTCACAATTTCCATACTCTTCAATAAAATGTATTAATATTATAGGTCAATCGATTCGTCT
>CAKNXH010061401.1:0-32746 GCA_932178445.1 Andricus quercusramuli
ATTAGTTAATCGCCATTTTAATCGCTGTTGGTGAAATCGGCCCTTAACTTCTTAGCTGTCCGTAACGCTAAACGCAAGCATCCTTCGTCATATTTAACACCCTTTATATTTTCATCTCGTCCATCATCTCTAATTTTCCTCCATCTAATCTTGTCTGCAGTCTTGTCACTTATATAGCTGCTTTTATTATCCCTGATTTGATGCCTCTCAATCGCTATTCTTCTTATATGATACATTTCTGCAGTCTTTCTTTGAAAATTATCCAATACATCTGTGTCCTAGGTATGAATTTCTAAAACATTTTTTTATTGTAGATCATCAAAATAGAAGAACTTCTCCAAAATCACTTGGACTAATTATGGCTAGTTATTTTTTGGTGCTGGGTCCTTTACCAATATTCAGTTTTCTGTCCTTTTTTTTAGTAATATTTTAGCTCCATGACTGTTAAAAAGCCAACTATATTTTTTAGCTCATTGACCCGCGCTTTAAATGTTTTATGATAACCCATAAACCGCAATATAAAAAAGGATCAGACACATTCGCCTTGAATAATTCACATGGGCGAGGACAGAAGGTTGGGTCACTTTTTACGGTACCATTGCACTCGATACATGACTGTATTAGTCACGCATTGAGCTGACGGTCACGCTACACTCTACAGCCTTCGGGATCGTTTCATGCACCCTGGGTTTTTTGCACTCGTCGATTATTCGCCAGCGTTCTTCGTCAATGGTCTCACAAATATGTACCCCGTTGCAGTCTGCACGTCGGGAACTTCAGTGCACGAGGAGTCTGCCTCTTGTAACAGGTTCGCCTTCGAGTTTCAAGCATAAATCACAGGGACGACGCAGGAATCTCTCTCAAACGATCTCTCTCAATGCAAAACGCCTTCAAGGGGCAGAAAAGTTGCGCGCGGAGACGAGCGCGAATGTATTTCACGCCTCGGCTGGAAAAGAAAGATAAGGCGCTAATGTCAGATGCTATTTCAATATAACTGCTGTATTGCGCGTGAGGCCACCGCACCGCCCTAATAGAGCGCCAGCGGCCTAAGTTTACGCTGTGGAGACCATAAATGCAGGATACTTCCCACTTCCAGGCCAGAGAAACCTTACAGTTCGGGCAACTTCTCAAGTTCTCGGCCTTGCGCAGAAAAGCCCAAAGCACCAACTCTCAACATAGCGAGAACGCCTAGGCACTTTACAAGTGAATCAGAGGAGAAACTTGAGATGATATTTTCATTCTGGTCAAGAGTTGATATTATCATGGCACCTTGGATTGCTTCTATTTTATCCGATAAATAGATAGCTGAGCAGATTTATGATAAGAATTAATTTTTTTCCTCCGGTATTGATCGAACCTTGAACAGATCGCGGACAATAATATGGGGTTGGCCGCTCAATAATCAGAAGAAGAACTCCCCAGTTCTTATCGAATTTCAAAACTTTTGCCTAGTTATTTAACTTTTTAAATTCAAAACTTTAAAACTAAACAAATTATAATTTAAATTACCTTCAACGGGCTATTTTGAACTTCCGGGGCTGTTATGATCTTAGGGTACTACTCAGCAGAATATTTTTGACTTTTTTGGATTCCATTTTATATTCTAAGCAAGTTTTATTTATGCATCTGATGTACCATAACAGCCCATTTTAAGGGTGTTTAAAAAAGAATATTCAAGTTAACGAATCTAGTTCGGCATAATTATAAATTAAAAGCCTTAAAAATTAACGATGAAACATTAAAAAACTGAATAATTTCAAACCTAGTTATAGTTCAATATTTTACAGGTTTTATTTTATTTCGGATGTTATAGGGGGTTTCTTTACCAACGATAGTTTGTGCCCGACATTATTTTATTTGTTTAGGACTTTAAGTGGTCCTGTATTATTACTATCAAAGCACGCAAACGAAGCAAGAACCACTTCTAGCAACAAAATAACATCGGGAACAATATACCTATCACTGGTCAAGAAACATAAACATCCGAAGTAAATCTAATCATCAGATTGGAATACACTTAAAGTCATATAAATGATGAATTTCATCGAGATTCTCCTGTAGTGATCTGTGAAAAATGAATCTCGTCCTCTCCCTGACTTTAGCTTAGTAGGTAAAATCGCCAGATCGGCATGAGAACTGGGATCGTATGCCAGCGGAGCCAGAGAGAATCTTATCACAAACTATAAAAAACGCAAATTATTCATGCTTTAATCGTATTATTACAGAACCACGAAAATCGAAAACATAACATCTGGAAAAATTGTACAAGTTCGAAGCTCTCAAAATCAGACAATCTAACCGAAAAATATATAAATTAAACCTGTTTCGACCGAGTTAACTTAAAATGAATTTTTATTACACCTCCGCGAAAAAGACGATGTTTTGTGAATGTATAGAGGGGAAAAAGTGGTCAATTTCAGGGCGCTAGACTAACCATTAAAAAAGTTGAGGATGTAATAAAAAATATTAAGAGTGGTAAGTGGAAAACTTATTTCGTTTGTTTGTGAAGTTCGCATCACTCACGAAATCAGCCTCGATCGTTTCGCACTTGCCTCACAAAAAACTATATGTTTTATATAAACCAAAACAATTTTTAATGTTTCATTCTTAAATTATTCAACACATTAATTTCAAAATTCTTCTATAGCAAACGCTTTTTTTTATTATTCAATGTTGAAGATTTCCAACTTAAAATTGTACAACTACATATTAAGATTTTCATTTTGATATAAATATTTCAAAAATCTAAGGATTCAATTTAAAAATCTTGGAAATGTATCTTTTTTTGAACTCAAGCCTTTAAACATAAAATTTCTCAACTTAAATGAAGAATATTTAATCCATTAATGTCTCGGCCCGTATAGTAAATTAACGGACCTGATTTGCGTCCAGTTAGCGGCCAAAAATAGCAAAGGTGTTTGAAAGTATCTAAGGCGAAAAATTAACATTACAAAACATGAATTTTTTTCCTTATCGTCTAGTCAGTCCTTTCTGGTCCCAATTGGATGTTGGCTAGTCCATCAGAACCAAACAAAATTCTAAATTTTTTTCTAAATTCTTTTTAAAATTTTTAACGTCAACCATCTAAATTAGATTTTCACTAGCGCTAGATTAGCTCATCCATACTAGCGCTAGACTAGCCTGTCCAGACTAGTGTTTGACCAAAGAAAAAGTTTTCACTACTACTCAGCGCCATAATAGACCGTCTTGACAGCAACAAATTAGCGGTTAGGGCAGTCTATCCTGGCCCTGAATAGTTCCCCGATAATTTTCTACACGAGGGTTTGAATGAGAACATGGTTGATTTTTCAAACACTACATCTAAAGTTATGATTAACAATGCTTTAAATGAGGAGTAAGTGAACAGAACATAATATACCCATTCGAGATAATTCTTCAATAATTGGAGAAATTCTGCATCTCAAAGAGACCAAAGATAGAAGAGAAATTCAGACAGTGTCATATAGAAGAGGAAATAATCCAACTGATTATCCATTATTGTCGAATTATTGAATCTATTAGCTTGGATTTTGAATTTAAAGTCAACAAATTTCGCATATTTCAATATGAAAGCATTGAATTTTTAATTTTTCCAAAAGCAAAAAATGACTTTTTGGAAAACTTGAAGAAAACATTAAAAATGGTTAATTTTAATATTATGAACATTACGAATTGAACAATTAAAAGTTTGAAGACTTAAAACTTATAATATTCAATTTCAAGCCTTGCAAATTGAACCATTTTCTAATTTCAAGCTTTGAAAATGGAATGATTTTAGACTTTAATTTGCCTTTAAAATCTGATAGTTTAAAATTTAAAGTACTTCAAACTGTGAAATCATCCATTAGAATGGTTAAATCTCACATTATTCCATATGATATGGAATATTATTCCATATTATATATTATATATGGAATATTAACATTATTCCATTATTCAATGGATATTTGTTCAACTCTTAGATTTAATATATTAAATCTAAAATAATAAAATCACTGACATTTTCCGGTTTCTTCTCAGTCTCAAAAAATTGCTAGTCATTTCCCAGTATTCTGGTCCAGTGACCACCCGGAATAAATAAATCTTCGATGTTTTCTACTTCTTTCGATTGCACAATACTTAAAGTTATATTCGACTTCATGTCAAATTTGACTTGAAATAAGGAAGCAACTAAATTTGAGTATAAACACGATCTTGAATAACGCACTTATATTAAATAGTGTTAATTTGAATTTTCAAGGCAAGCACATTGTTCTTTGTCCAGATTGTTATCAAAAAGTATGATTGTATAGTAGTGCTCACAAAAAATAAAAAAGTGAGTCTTCGAGATTCTTGAAGCAGACAAAGAGTTCTACTTGAGAATTCACAGAAAATCCGAAAGGATTTTACAAAGATTATGTTTATAATTTATGTGATAACAGGCAAGGAGAGTCCTTAATTCAATGTCATATCAACCTTATACTACCTTTTCAGTATAAATGTCGTCTTAATTTCAGGTCTTTACTGCCTACATTTCTCTCTTATTGTTTGCTTGCTTTCATGATTAAATCAAATTTTTAATTTCAGGTTTCATATGCTATTTTTTGTTACACCTTAAAATAATTCCAATTTTCGACTTAAATTAATTGTTTGTTTTTTCTGTGCAGATATTTACCCATAATTGAATTTTTTCTTAGATATATATATACGCACATGATATCCGGGATGATAGCGTCTTTCTAAAGAGGGGTTCAACAACTTTACAGTGCCTCATCCCTGACTTTGGAACTTTTGTGAGTGACGTATGTAAGAAGTAAAGTTTTTATCTAGCCAAGCGTACTTTTCGGGCTTTGTAACGTATGATTCTTCAATGCAGTGCGCAGGGCCTTTGTGCTAGTGATAAAATTCGAAGTTCGCAGCCTTTCCGTAGACAAGACTTGAACGGAAGCAGTTCGCGGATATCTGAGCCTGATGGGAAAAGTAATGGGAGAAATTCACTACCCAGTCCTAGTTTTATCTGGAATAGAAGTTTAGCCGTAGCTAGATGCATACTATTTGTGTCCGAAGTTCAATGATTACTTAAACTTAGTTTTTATTGCCTTGTTTATTCAAAATAACCATGACTTTTACATCGTAAGTGGTAGGAATTTTAAAGATATTCTAACTTTACGACTCTATAGTATGATTGGAATTTTCACGACGTAAGGCAGTTGAAAAGCCATCCAGAGACTGAAACAATGATTTTAGGCGCAAGTGAATTTGCATATTGATACGAGGGCTTTTAATTAAAGCAAGACTTTCAATTAACGGGCATCCTCCGACGAAAATGCCGTAAGGAAGAGCGAGGAAGATGATAGAGAAAGAATTCAAGTATTCCTTTTTTCAGCCGACTACATAATCGAGTTACACAAATTAATTGAGTTTCGTAATCCATGAAGCAGTCTTACTATCCCCAGTGCAGAAAAACGGAAGAATAGGGATCGTGATTACGAAAAAAAAAAAAAATACTTTTAAGGGTATTTGAAGATATGATGAATGAATCAAATGAAATAATACTAATTGAAGAGAATATTTATTTTCAAACCTAAAAAATAAACTTCCAAAATCGGAAGATTACAAACTCAAATCTTTTCAAATAACTTTCTTTATTTTTTAGTGAAAGTACTTTCAGAAAAGACTGAAAAGTTTATAAATGGGAAAAATTGGGTGGAAAAACTTTTTGAAATCGATTGCCGATTGTATATTACGTACAATTTCATATCAGTATAAAATTATTTTTTTGTTTTTAAAATGTAAAAGGAGTACTTGAGGACCAAAAGGAATGAATTCACTAAATCTAGTTTAGAAAAAAAACCTTCGTACGACTTTTCTTTCCACAAAATATTCAGTCGATAAGAAAATTTGAACTATTTTTAAACAAACAATTAAACTAGATTGAGCGCAGACTGAATCCACGCCGAGTGAGAAGTAATCGCTTAGGTTTCGCTGGATGATCTCAAGAAGGATTTTGTAATTTTTCCACATATTTTGAAAATAAAAAAGGAACTGACTCATTCCTGTAATTTTCCCGCACTGGACATGCCTGGTTTAGAATAATTGGTTACCAAGGTCATTCCAACTCCTAATGACTTAAAATTACCAACTTTCAGCACTAATCATCCTGAGATGTCCGGAATCGCAGGATTATATGGTTCCTCGTAAATTTAAAGTTTCCGCTTCTCCAATTACAGACGTGATTGCGCGAATCGTTTCATCGCATTTCCACTTCTCAGGCGGGAATTTTTTGAAAATGGTCTTGGGTCTTGGGCGAAACGAGTCGCGGATGCTGGGTAATTTTCTCATTCCTTACTCGCAATAATGAGCACGGTTCTTCCGCTCATTCCATCCTCGAACTTTCTGAAGCTCATCCATCGGGGAGAGACTTGGGGCTCCTTTAATTCGATTTCGAGGTCCCGATACGTCAGTAGCTTCTCACGTTCCTGGGCGCAAACTCCATTATCCAGAGAAAGCAGAAGCAGAGAGAAAAAGGGATTCCACACTCGAACAATGGATCTTTGCGAATCGAGAGTAGAGGATCAAACGCACACACCAAGAACAGAACACGGCTCACTTGAGCTCTAATGGGCTAATCAGCGAGGAAACTTGAGAGTGTGTAGAATCAAGTCAGACAGCGGACGGATGACGATTGATAACCGAGGCAATTTATTAGCAGGTGTAAAGTAAGTAAGAAGCTGAGTGGTGTATGAAGGCATAAGTAAAGGAACTCGAACAACTAGCTAGAAACGTTACGGCAGTGCAGGCAGGTCAGCGGAATAAGGTGGTAGACGTAATTGCAGCTATTTGTAATTAAAAGCCTCCAACATTAAAGTAATTTTCTAAGTGGTTTCACCTTGCGTAAGATACAGCGTTGTTAGGCACCTACTGTGTCGTTAAGGAAACTATTCACTTGTACACTGGAAAATTAGCAATTTCGTTGTGAAAAACGCCCCGGAATAAATTGCGAATTTATTAACACAAAGGACTGTATAACCATAAATTAGATTTAGAACATTAAAATTTAAGGAAAGAAATATGACGTGAAGTCAAAAAGTTTTTAATTCTACAAGAGATGAAATGCTATTCGCACCAGTACTGCCTACTTTGAAACATCTGAGGACAAAAAAGACGGATAGCTTCGTGCCTTGAAAAAGTACCCTGGAATTTTTCCGAATACATTTTTCACGTTCCTCTCTCTCCTGCCCTACAAACTGATAATTGCATTTTTTCGCACACGACATAAAAATCCTTTATCCGAACCAACTACGGCTTTCGAAAAATGCTTGGAAGCTTAATTTCTTTTCCTTTTCGAATTCACCGCACTGCAAGCGACTTTCCAATGATAAAAATTAATCACAACAAAATTGACTTTACAAAAAACGATACTTGTTATCGATTCTATTTTGAATTGCAAATGCCAAAGGTGTTTGGTTGAACACATTGTTCCTTCGGTGGAATATTTATGTTTAAGATCGTAATCATTATGCCTTGGAAGGCCTTATTTTATTGTATGAATAGTGAGTTGACCATTTAAGTGCAAACGTACTACTCTTCCGGCTTTAAGAGTCGCTTCCACCTGCCTGAGTAACTTCTCCAACCGATGCAGTCATCCACCAGGTGGTCATACCAAACATGGTTGTGTACACTCAGCAAGTGTCTGAAATTTTACGAATGATTTAATCTCAAGTAACTAGATAAATCGAGGGTATTTCTGTTTTAAAGTCAAGGTTGCGAACCGCTTTAGGAGCTACATATCCTTATTTGTTCAGAGTTCACCCAATGGATACATAACTTCGAATTTTTATTTGAACCACATTTTTTTAACCGTTTCATAATTTAACAGCTTTAAACTGGGCCATTTAAAAACTAGCTAAATCACAATTAAACTCTCGAATTCAATAACGTTACCAACACTGGAAAAACGCTAAATCTAAAAACGTTGGCCCCCAGGTCTCAATGGAAACTTTTAAATTTGCAAAACTAATTTCTTTTAAATATAGGCTTGTATAGAATAACAATAGGGAACTTTTTTATATTTAGATTTATTTGTCCAACGATTAGTTCTAATAACTAAAATTAACAACTTGTACACAATTTCCCAAAAACCAATAAGTTGTTAAAACATATATCGTAATAACTTAGCCAAATATTATTCAAACTATTTGCACTTGAGTACACATACAAAGCATACTCTAGGAAGGTTTAAAAAACAATAAATAAGTTGAAAGTTATGTTATATTTATTACTATTCAACTGAAAATTAAGGCTGATCGGTAACCACGTTCTTCTAGTTTCGCCGACAAAAATTATCGAGTGAACTTCACATTTGAAACAACTTTCAGCGCGAAAGTTGTTCTATACAGTTAAAAGAAGATTTCTCGAAACTTTCAGATTGATTAATTAAAAATTGATGGGACTGTGTACTTTGCAAAATAGTACGCGACGCTGTAACGAACCGTTACTAACGGATACCCAACGGAAACCCAACGGAAGCCCAACGCTCGTTGCCTGACGATCAGGTTCAATGTTAACGGTGCAATCGTTACGGCGTCGTATACTATTTTACAATGTGCATATTTCCGTAGTTTTTTAAATTATTCAACTTGAAAGTTTCCAGAAATCTTCTTTCAGCTATATAGAAAAACTTTCCCGCTGGAAGTTGTTTCAAATCTTAAGTTCCTTCGATACTTTTTTCGGCGACACTATAGCAAAATGTGGTTACTTACAGCCTTCATTTGCAATTAAATATCAATTAACATAAAATAATTTCCAACTTTTTATTGTTTTGTAAGCATCCCTAGAGTATAATTTGCATGTGTATCAAATTTTAAACAGTTTAAATAATATAATATTTGGCCGAGTTATGACGACTTACGTTTTAATCACTTATTGATGTTCGGAAAAATTTGTTCCGCTTTTTAATGTTTATTATTTTCGTACGTGAACTTGTGGGGAAATGATGATTACTAATATTTTGTTTACAAATATTAATAATAATGCTGTACATTGTTTGGACAGAGTAAAATGATTGAGGCAAGTGCTTTTTCTTCTTTAGAAAATTCGTCGAGGTAAGAATGCTCTGCATAGCATACCTCGAATATCCACAAAAACTAACCTTCATCATCTACATGGCTGTCCTAAAGTAAAACATTAAATGAACCATCTAGACGTCAAGGGCAAACATTAATTTTTCTCCGTGTGGTAAAATATATATTTTAGTGTACTTCAACAGTTCAAAATTAGAGGTATTCTAAATTATAGTATTTGTAATTTTATGGCTTCTGAACTAAATAATTAATTAAGAACTGAAGCATTAGATCTTTCACAATGCAAGTCTCTATACGTAGCTAAAAATCCGGTTGTTCGTACAAAAACCTATAATAACCAAAAACATTAAACTGAAGGCAGAAAACCTTTTATGAAAATTTTAAATGAAAAAATCAGTACTGACATTATGAAAGATTATTATTATTATCATTATTATAACATTAGGCCATTTCTCCTTCGGAGTAGGCGTGACTCGCTCGGTGAGAAAAGGAGTAACGTGAGGTAGGGGGTATCGATTTTTTAGATTGATCTAGATTTCTCGTGTTATTTATTTAAATGACACGTTGGTTCAACAACACTGCTTCGACCCAGGTTGCTGATCAATCTCTCTCGCGATCACCCCAAGTGGAGAGCCTCACAAGGTTGTTATGTCAGGTTCCCCACTTGGACCCATTTGTATCCAGGGTCTTTTGTTTCAGGCGTCATTCACTCTACTGTCACTCTATAAACTATTTGTCACTACACTTTTCTGTCCTGGTATACTACTCTAGCTTCCTTCACATCCATGCATTTTTCATGCAAGCTCTCGTGTTTCTATGGCTTCTTATGTCTCTTCGGATATAACTCACGAAAAAATTAGAAATGAAGTTAAAATTTTGTAATTGAAATAAAACTTTTAATAATTAAATCTTTCGAAAATTAAAATATTCAAAAATTAAAACTATATAGATTCAAGGCCTTCAGAATTGAGTAATTTTCCAATATAAAGCATACAACTTCAAATAAAATTCGCAGCGAGTTCAAGAAGAGAAAGTAGAAAAGCTTTAAAAAGTCGAAAATGAAAAAACTTAGTTCTTAGTACTTACTTCATCTTTTAAATAACTGTTCTAATCTTCACTCAAAATAACTCGTAGTGCACAAGAAAAAATGACTGTGAAACACGACTTTAAGAGAATTTAGTTTCAGCACGTTTCCATATTCATTCTTCGTAATTTAACAATTCTATTTTATAGCTTTAAAAATTATTGTATATTGTATATTTTGACGTGGAATTGTGTGATTAGGCCTCAGTTGATACGAAGAATGAATATGTGACCGTTCGCGAAGAAAGGGACCTAACGCGGATAAAATCGATTTGTCGTTAAATACACCAATCGATAGTTTTTTATTTGCTCTCAGATCATAACAAATATTATTCCAAAACTGATGAATTTGCATTGTTATTAAACTGCAAGGTGAGGCCCTCTAATAGAGTTCCTATGTTCTGAACCGCCTCTTCAACCGTTCCTCCTGTAAAACGAAGCTACCGCGCGTTAGGTCCCTTTCTTCGCGGACGATCACGTATGAAACGTGCCAAAAACATATATTTTTTTGAAACATTATGTACCCATTTTCCACGTGAAAGTGACGTGATGGAACATTTTCGTTTCCACATTCGAAATCTACGGGAAAAACCCTATCGAAGTAACCCATTGGATTTTCTGACCCAAAAAAAGGTTCAAAACGTTGTCGCTGCAGTCGTTTATTTAATTGAAACTTGTTGAATTCGTCACGTAAAAATTATTTCCTACATGTTTATTGTAAAATGATGCATAGCAATATCAATTTAAATTCAAGTCCAGAATATCTCCCAGCATCATAGAACTCGCGACGTATAAACGTAAGTCGGCGAACCTGCATGAGGACGAGGATGAACTCACAAAAGAGTCAGTGCGTATAGAAGGCATTCAGGTTCAAATTCAAAGTAGGTGACATGGTATAGTTATTCAACCAAAAACAACTGAGGAAGCGCTTGTTGATCTGTCGAGGATTATCGTATCAGTTAATCAAACTAATGTCTGTATATTTGTATGTAAAATGTAAATGAACCCAACTTGAGGACACCTAGTTTGATTATACTCGCTAGACAAGTGATGGGCTGTTGACCGTACTCTACTCGGTTTTCAACAAAGACTGTGTTAACATTGAGGTTACCAATTAGAACTATACTATTAGTTCCATATCCAAAATGCAAGATACAAACTTGCTTCTAAACTAAATTTCCTTCAAATTGTTTACATGTAGTAGAGTTGTTAACACAATCAAAGAGTGAAAAGTATACCCGCTGCGCGGAACCAATTTTTATACTTTTTTGTGGATGTATAATTTCGTTTTTAAACATTTCATTGTATCTTGTATCGTTTATCAAAAAATTAATTTTTTTACTTTTAGTATTATTGTAGAGTTGACCAAGAACCCAGCGTTAGACAAGGGCAGCTTAATGTCTCTGTTTATTAAATTTTCAATGATTAAGGCCATGTACTAACCTAAAAATAAGCCATACCTGCCATATTTTTGCCATCCTCCTGTGTACATGAAACAAGATATCCAGTTGAAAATTTGGTAATCAAGTAAAAGGCACTAAGAAAGGTTCATCAACTGCTAAGTCTTACTATATAGAAAAAAATCAGTTTCGATCATTTTTTTTCGCAATTATTAGCATTTAACAGACGATAAACCTTCGCTAAAGCCATTGATTTAATTATCCAAATTTTCAACTCGATATCTCTTTTGCCGAGACTTAAACGAAATTTGCGTTTCTTATAAAAAAATGCTTCATAAACAATTTGTAGATCTTTTCTAGGTTAACAATTGTATGAATACACATTTTATTGTACACTGCCGTCGGAAATTGTCGGTACGATCAGCGCATGTAGTATTTAAAAATCACTGCTGACTTTGAAAGATGATTACTCGCTCAAAGAAGGAGCGAGAAACTTTTTGAAAAAACTGTTAGAGAGCTTATTAAACGTGCGAAGTTTATAAAAAATGCAAGAAATTGAGGAATGTGGCACCTTGTTCTTCAACTTCTGGCAAAACCTTGGCAAGTTGTAGAAAAAATCCAAAATTAATACCACACAGTCTTTAAAGTCAGGTAAGTCTTATCTTTAATTCAAGCCAATAAAACATAAAAAATCTTCAAGGGTTCTTCAGACACGACTCAGAATGTCAAAGTCTCAAATGTCAAGTTTCAATCGGTAATTACCGCTGTCGGCCAGCTTCTCTGCGTAAGCAACTGAAACTCGGCGCAGACAGGCATTGGCATTTTTAATCGTATCTCGAGAACCTTTTTTTTAACTTCTCACGTGTTCTATTCTCTTCAAATAGTCAAATATTTCCGGCGATAGTGTATTTTTTGTCGTTTTTCCAAAAATTCCCATTTCTTATTTTTAACGTTATTTATCACGATTGAAACGCAAATTACGTGCCATCTCAAAAAATGTTTAATAACAAATTTGTAGACGTTTTTTATCTTGCAAAGTTTGACCGAAAAAATTGAATTTTTTATTTTTTTAGTTCTTTTTTCAATAGATAAAACCAGAAATGTTGTTCAAAAAGGTTGGTTAACGCACTCAGCCTTCCTTTTTGGACCGTAAAAATGTGTGTTCCTGTTTTGTGTTTTCGCACCTTTGGAATCTGTCGGTAAACAAGATAACTGTTAAATGCAACTGTAGATGGATACACGTTGTACAGAATTTTCCAGGAGCAAGAGGTTATAACTGGGTTTTGCCACATACTTTACTTTGAGTGATAAGAAAACATTTATGTAGTGTTGATCATGTAATGACTATTTTTTGTTTGTTAAACTATTCTCTAACGAAGTATTATGTTGCAGACTTTTTATTCAGCAAGGGTTATATACTGTTGAAATAAACCGGCAGAAATATGACGGCCACCGTGCCTCATCATGGTATGGAGCATGCTGGTCGAAATGCATTACCCACGAATTAATTAAATGTCAAATAATGACGTAGTTACAGAACAGTTTTAAGTAAAGACATATGTTGTCTGATAATGTGAGCCTCACACTGAAAAATACAGATATAAAAATTCACATTTCAATTATAATTTATAAGACATTTAATTCAAAGCCAGGCGTCATACTCTACACTCCCCTACCTTCTCATTATGATGAGAATGTAAAAAGTATTCACAATTTTCAACCTCAACTGTCAAAAATGGAATGTTGAAAAGAACCTAAACCATGTCTAATATACACTCGTAAAAGTGGCTTAGCATCATAAGGTCAAAGTCTTAAACGAAAATTGGTTGCTTGTTACACGGAAATGGGTTTACGAGTCTCGAGAATGCGTTTAACGTTTGCATGTGGGTGACAAGCACAGCCGAGAGACATGCGCATGTGCCAGAGTGCGACATACGGGACATTCCTCGTCCACCATGTAGACCGCAATATCTACGATGCGAAACTCGACTTCCAGCATTCAAAGCATTCCTCCATTCTTAATAGGCCAAGTTTCAATCCTTCATTATTTAAAAAATTCACCAGTAAAGGTCGACCGAGAATTAAAATTTCTTCTGTACACATCTTACATAAATTGGTGTCTACTATGTAGACGAAAGGGAGAAACCTACCTAAATCTGTTTCAACCATTTGACTTTCCAAGTTGAAAATATCCGTATCTCCAGCATCAAAATCTCGACAAGAAAGGAAATCCAACTAACCATTCAGGATTTATATCTGCTTAAGGGTATGCTATTTTTCCTTACTGAGGCAGTAGGATAAATTATATAAACAGAAGCGTCGAAAACACTATTTCCTGAGACTTTGAGATAGATAGAAGTGATCGGGGATGCGATAGACGATACATAAAGTTTCACAGTAAACCAAGTAGAAGGTTTTGAGGAGAAAACCGCCAACAGCAACTGTCTGGGTCCTGGTTCTCGAGCAAGCTGTTATTCTGCACCTGCGTTACCATATACTCGTCTCTAGGCACTTGATCATAGAGTGGAACAACTTTCTTCTTGTCCCGTGCCTAAAGGTTAAGCGCGTAAACATAAATCAACGCCCGCGCGTTGCTCCGCGCGGTACAATGACCAGATAGCCTTTCCTAGTGACATGCCACAACACACGCACATTAAAATGAAAGTGAATTATGTGCGACTAGAGCAGATCAAGCTCACTAAATAATGAATCGAAGGAAATCACGTTTGTCAAATTACAGGCCGTGTGACGAGAACTGAGATTTATTGCAGGTGAAGCTAATAAATAGATTTCCGCTGTCGAATTGTTTACAGGAAACTCACGCTCATGCTCGCTCTCATGTGTTGAAAATTTAATTTATGATTCCAGAGCTGCTATCAAATTTTTGATTTCAAAATTCTTTGGTCATTTCCAGGCGAAGTTTTTAAAAACTTCAGACCTCATACTCATATCAACACTCGCGAAGAATGAGAGACTTTTAGGAGAGAGTTGCATATTTTTGAAAACATCACATAGAAAAAACAATTATACTCTATAATTTGAATTTATGTGAAATTCAATTTGAGTTTTAGTGAATTTGAAATTTGAAAACCCATGTACCTGCTTGATATTTACTTTTAAACATTATATTTAAAATTGTAAAGTGCTTTCAAATTTCTAATATATACATATTTCTAATTTTGTATTTCTGGAATTAGTTGAACAATTAAGCATTCTAACTGAAGTATGGCAATACAGATGTAGGTAACTAAGAAGATGGGAATTTTACAATACAGAAAAACTTGCTGCCTGCTTGGACCGGCGTGAGAAGTGAAACTTCTGTGGTGATTTTGGGGATGGTGAAAAATTAATCTCGCAAATTAATATATCGACTTAGAGAATATAAATATTTATTACTGATTTTACCATGTGGAATTTACCATTCTAAAAGTGATGAGGTAGAGAGTACATTGCTTTTTTTTTAGAAAGTGACTTATAATTTATTTATAGTCAATTCTCATTTATTTACGCATCGACCGATATCCCGACCCTTTATACACTTGTTTGGTCAGTCGCTCATCTTTCATTTGTTCAAGATGTCCGAACCATCTGAACTGATTTCTTTCCCATATGTCAACTAGTGTCTCTCCTGTACCACATTCTTTAAGGATTATCTCGTTTCGGTCTCTGTCCATCAGTGTTTTCCCGCATATTGTGCGTAGAGGTTTCATGCCAATCGCGTTAATTTTACTCCTGTCCTTTTCTTGGCAGGGCCATGTCTCGCTACCGTATAATACAGTCGGTACGAATATAGAATTATGTATGGCCATTTTAACTTTTTTTGATATGTTTTTATGTCTAAGAATGGACCCTCCTGCTCTACCGATAACCTGCTTACCCTTATTAATGCGCCTATCTAACACCCCATCTATTTTTCCGTCGCTAGTGAATAGGCTACCCAGATATACGTACTTGTCGACTTGTTCTAATCTGTCATTATTTAGGACAATGTTGCACATTGTTTTCTCACTTTTTCCCTCAAACACCATGATTTTTGTTATATTTACGTTAATTTTAAGGTTCATGTTCTTTAAATAATGAATTTTAGGTGAAATTATCAGAGAATTAAATTGCTTGAAAATTTGAAAAATTTTGTCTCATTGTATATTTTCAACTTTTCATACTTTCGAAACTCAATTCTCTTCATAGACTAAGCTAATTTTGAGGCAAACCTTGAAATTCTTGAGCTTTGAACTTTAATTATAGTGAAGAAGAAAAACTTTTGAATTCCATGCTTTCTATATTTTAAAATTAATTTTTTCGTAATCTTCAAATTTATTTTAGAAGCTGAATGATTATATATTTAGAAATTCAATTATATAATAAGAAACTATTAAGTTTGAAATATTTTGTATTTAAACTATTTAACTATTTTCTCTTGTGAAGGAAAATGGTACAATTGATAGAGTTATGAATTTCAAAGCATATCATTTTAACAGATGCAATCCAAAGTCGACCAATTTTGAATCCAAGAATCTGCAGTTATTCAACCAAAGTTTTCAATAAATTCAATCTGAAAGTAATCGTTCCATAATTGATTCTAACGTATGAATTTTGAAGGCAGTATCGTAGTTGAATTTAACATTGAGTGAATATGCACAAGTCCGACATTATCGTTACATAAAATGTAAATTAAGCATCAGTTGATCATAAATTTCGTTCATTGAATTTTTCAATAACATTTACAAACGGACTACACTAGTTGAACTAGGTGAAAGTATACGAAAATCATAATCTACTCTAACGGAAATTACTATAAAATATCTAGGTAGTTGTTCAACTCCACCTATATAGTCGTTACATTTGCGAACTTACTAAGACACTTTTGTTTTACTTTCTCTGCACGACGCTACGGCACATAACATGTTAACAATACGGAAAATAGATGTATATCGTAACCATTATTCACGCCCATAATGGATAATAAATACGAAACGATTGATACGCTCGCTCTGCCTCCTTATACACCAAGCGGCATCAACGTTACTTTTTCGCTGGAGCTAATCCGTAAGTTACCATTTATAAAATCTACAGTCAATTGCCGATGACAATCATAAAACGTCGCAAGATTCGCCCTTAGGCAACCAAACATAAATCAAAGGCTTTCTTAATGCAGAGAATTGACTTTTATTACTTACGTAGTTCACGTTATTAACGATTTTTTTCAGACAGATTGGAATTCACAATAACCATTCACATGCATCCAATCATATACATGCTGAAGAGAACGACTACCAAGAATAATAACTCAATTTGAGCTTCATCAAAGAAATATTTGTAAATTAAAATTTGGAATTGGCGTGCAAAGATAAAACAGTCGTTGCCTCCGATAATCTACAATCTAAGTTTATCGCGTCGTGACGTGCGTCTCTTAATGAAATTAAGATCCCCAATAACGTAGGGGTGAAGGAATTGAAGAAATGTCAGGGGAAATATAGGGACGCGGTCAAAGACATTTTCATCGCGGCATTTGTGAAGATACGACAAATAAGAGTATAGGGGATGAGAAAGGAGGGCATTGAAGGTAGAAGTCAGCGAGAAATTATGCGAATCTTTAATTAAATTTCTCGATTTCACCCCGTTATCTCTCACTCGGCTTACTAAGGACGACATTCAAAGTCTCATTATCGCTCTAACCGTTGGTCAAAGTACCCGAAAATCACCACTAGTAAAATCTCACTTGAGTCTCGCTTTTAGCTTATCTCATGGAAATATGAACAAACTTATATTTTATCTCTCTAAGAATTCCTCGCTAATTTTATTCATATTGAACTTTTTAAACAGATTTAAATACATGCCTGAATGACAAAAGAGGTCCTTGTCTTATAATATCGGAAAACATTATTGTCTAGTATTCTCAATGACCTCTTCCTGAATTTTAATTTAATATTGATGATCATTGATCAACTATAAATTGAAGCAGACTTTATAATTAAATTTTTTCGAGTGAGAATGTTCAGCAGCACGTTCTTATTGGTCCTAATTAACATGGTGCAAGTCCTAGTTCCTACAGAGTTATGCCTCTTCGAGATAAGATTGCATATGCTTATTTGAGATCGGTCACGTCAAGTGGAAATGTAATCATTAGTATGGAAGACAGATGGGCTAATAGCGTTCTCGACCTCAACGGACAGGCCTTCCGTGATGAAAGGATGGGCATGTGTACGATGAATACGGAACCGGGTAGCTGATTCCCTATTTAGACATTTTCTTGCCCATTCAAAAGATGAAAACTCGCTTCCAAGATTAATCTCAAGCATTCTTTCCGAAAGCACTAGAGTGAACTTTATAACTTCTGATTACAAGATTGACTTGAAAATTTGGTTTGTCCAGATAGACATTTTCTTACTTTAGTGTAGTTAGAGACAAGGAATGTATTGGGGTGTAAATGGTGTTGTATTTATTATTTAAATTGGGCTTCAGTTGAATTGGCCAAATTTAATATATGTTGTAGAACTACAAAATATATTAAATTGGGCAAATTTAACCGAAACACTATTTCCATGAGGAACGTGGGCGGTCCTTTCTTTTTATTTATTCCAACCATTTTTTCTGTTCATTCAACAAAGCAGTTCTCTTAGTGTGTCTCCACGTACAGTGAATAATTTTATAAAAAATAATTAACAATTGAATAATATAAATATGTTTTATGCCATAAAAGTCCAAAATATACATTTTTCAGTTAATTAAAAATATAAGAAAAATTTTGAAAAAAAAAAGAAAATGAAGAAATGAGTTTTCGAAAATCTCTTGTACATACGTCTGGTGTCGAGCTTCTGATGAAACTTCCTATTATATTGTCGTAACTTTGTCCCGTCGCCTTAACACCTCGGCCTCGGTTAATTTTTTTCATTTTTGTCGGATATGAATTTCAATTCATTACATTCTAATATTTACTTCAATGAAACATGCACAATTTTTTAACATTAAAAGTGCTTGATGTGTGGATAAATCATTGAAAAAAATAAAGTTTGTATGATTTTACTTGCGATGAGGCTACGAAATAATGATTGTTTATTATTTCAAATAATAATGACGTTAGGCTTAATTATAATTTACGCAAGCAATAAATAATTAAAATGAGTTAAATAAATCATTACTAATAATATTTGATTTTCTGGGATATCATCAACAATACCTTCAATAATTATTGTTTACTATCTTAAATATGTAATAGGGTACAATTAATTATTGCTTGAGCATTTGTGCAATTGTATATTGTAATTTCCTAAATCTTTTATTCAAAAATGATTATTTTCTGAATTCACCTCTGTATTTTTTGTTCAAGTCCAAACCGTGATTCTGTCTAAAAACTAGCTAAAATCTGGACAATCTTTATATATTCAACGTAATATGCAACATTGTCCTAAATGATGTGAGATTAGAACAAGTTGACAAGTACGTATATCTAGGTAGTCTATTCACTAGCGACGGAAAAATAGATGGGGAATTAGATAGGCGCATAAATAAGGGTAAGCAGGTTATCGGTAGAGCAGGGTCCATCCTCACGAATAAAAACATATCAAAAAAAGCTAAAATGGCCATACATAATTCCATATTCGTACCAACTGTACTATACGGTAGCGAGGCATGGACCTGTCAAGAAAAGGACAGGAGTAAAATCAACGCGATCGGCATGAAACCTCTGCGCATAATATGCGGAAAAACACTGATGGACAACGTCCGAAACGAGATAATCCTCAAAGAATGTGGTACAGGAGACACGCTAGTTGACATATGGGAAAGAAATCAGTTAAGATGGTTCGGACATCTTGAAAGAATGAAAGATGAACGACTGACGAAGCAAGTATATAAAGGTAAAGTAAATGGCAGAATGCCCAGAGGTAGACCGCCGAAAGAATGGTTAGAATCTGTAAATGAGACATTTATCCGAAGAGACATAAGAAGTCATAGGAACAGAAGAGCTTGCATGAAGAAATGCATGGACGTAAAGGAAGCTAGAGTAGTATGCCAGGACAGAAATGTGTGGCGACAAATAGTTTATAAGCAGAGTGACAATAGAGTGAATGATGCCTGAAACAAAGACCTTGGATACTAATGGGCCCAAGTGGGGAACCATACATAACAATTTTGTGAGGCTCCTCACTTGGGGTGATCGCTAGAGAGATTGATCAGCAACCTGGGTCGGAGCAGTGTTGCGGAGTGAACGTGTTATTTGAATAAATAACACGAAAACTCCAGATCAATCTGAAATATCTATACCATGACACATATACCTATATACCTATCTACCTTATACCATATAACGACCTACTTTACACCTATATACCTATCCCACTACTTTCCAACCGAGCAAGTCACGCCTACCCCGAAAGGGAAATGGCTTAATGGTATAATAATAATAATGAACTCCTAGATAGCGCTAAGACTGGGACTAGACAGCAGAAAGGTTTGAATGAAACACGTAGCAAAACTAGACGGCGCTAGTGTAGCGCCAGGGTATAAGTATTGCGTGAATAGACAGGCTTGAAAATTTGGAAATAGTGATGCATATCGATCATTTTGAAATTTTTCAAAAATCTCGTCAGATTAAATTGAAACCTTGAGCACCATACTCATCACATCGAGACGAACGATCACTCAGTCGAGATGATCATATCGTCTCGATCGACTTTTTTCATTGCAAATTTTTGATCTCCATTACATTTCAGTTCCATCTGACTATGTTTCAACCAAATCTTGATTTTGTCCAAAAATGCTCGATATGCATCACTATTTGGAAAGTTCTTGATCTTCTGGAAAGCTTTCGAACTCGATTCCTCAGTGTGAATGATAATGTATACACCCCTTCACGGAAAAAAAGTAAACTGTTTTATAGAATTTCTTGTTTAAATTATGAAAACTGATTCTATGTGAAGGCATAATGCAACCAATAAACTCTCCTTGAAAACAAATGTGTAAAATTTACATTCTGATGTGCGAAATGGATGTTTGATAAAAACAGTTTCTTTGCGTGTGAGCAATATGAATAGCTGCGCTATTAAGATACTTTGAAAACGAATTACATTGTGGATGTCTGAAGTCTGACACCAAAGTTTTCTCAATTTATAGAAACAAAATATTCATAAATTTTAGAATACAGAACATTTATGTCGACATGTCGTCACGTATCAAGCTACCTCAAATAAAATTACAATTTTATATTTCAGATGTTTTGTCAGTGAGTGAAGTAATCTGATGGTATCGATAGATATCAGGTTTATATATTTGTTCCATGTTTCCATAGGATTAACTGGAAACTAATTTAAAGGCAGTATACATATGCAGCATAAATGTTCCCTTTATATATATACTGGGTGTTTTTTTTAACTTGAGACATCGAAATATCTCAAAAAATACGCATCCTATGAAAAAAATATTCATAATAAAAACTTTTTATTTTCGAGGGGGAAAAGCGATTTCGACCAAATTTACCCCACCCCATCCCCAGGAGGCAGGGAGGGTGGCTTTTTTCGCGAATCGAAAAAAAAATTTCGAATGAAACTTACGTATTTCATGAAGGAAAATCTGAATCTGTGATAAAAAATTCGGGTTCCCATTTGACATTACAAATTATTATAATTTTGTTCATACGATGCGTATTTTTTGAGATATTTCGATGTCTCAAGTATTTAAAAAAACCCCAGTATATATATCAAGAGCTATTAATAAAGCGCGTTATTTCATCACAATGGAATTCTGTTTTTCACGCGATAGTTGATCTTATCGGTGATCGTGTTCTGTTGAAATTATTAACCATATTCTTCGCAAGCCTTGCAAATAGCCGGAAGAAAGTAGGTGCCTAGTTACTAAATCTCCATGATAGCAATGAGCCCCGACAGACCTGTAATTTTCGGAAATCTATACGGGACGGTACACGCAATTACAAATTAATAAATGGTTACGGCATACTCTCATGACCCCCTGGGATGATTTATATCTACAGGGTATCCTAATTACCCGTTCGTGCGTCTCCTCGAAGCATATATCGGACCGTACCAGGGTGCAACGTTCGGGAAGCCAACCCTTCCGGAACTGCACTCGGAAAATGGCAAAGAGAAAGGTTATTTTACTTCCTGGAAAATAATACAATTACGTAGAAGGTTCAGTTCGGTTCAATATCAAAGTAACTTCTACTCCAAAGAAATTTTCGCCTCAAAGAACCCTGATGTCGGAAAATTAAAGTGAGTGTACTTAGAGACTTTGCTACACTTCACCAACTCTGAGATAATTAAAAAAATTTCCCTGAGAATTAATAGTCAAGCTAGAGGGCTAGAACATTTCTTGATAACGCTTTGCTCCATTTGTACGAGTACCACTTTTTGAGTCAGTTCCATTTCTTGGAAACGGACCATTAGTCATCGAGTGTCAAGTAAGGCGTCATCCTTTCTGACAAATAACAACGGACATCGCTCTACAGGAAAATGTTTTTTTGGTTGAAATTACTACCTTTATGACAGTCAAGATATCACCCAAAAAATTCATGCTAATTTTATATTATTTCGTGCGAGCATTAACCAATTCCTAAAATGAAAACCCAAAACGCATTAAAGTTTAACGTATACATATTCCGTACTATTATTGTAAACCAACGTTATATTAATTTAGCAACTGGATCATATGTGTTTAATTAATTTGATACTCAATAGATAAAATGAACAGAGCTTTACGCTGAAGTAGTCACCGCCAATCACAATACATAATTGAATAATGCAGTAATACAGCAATAAAATGAATACAATATTATATATTTTTAATTTATAACATTATAATAACTTCTTGAAAGTTAGCAGTTAGTACGGTTTTTTTTACAAAGCTGTCATTAGGAAAGTTTTTCTTTAAAGACCGGAATTCCCAGAATAATTCGTGTTACTTTTTAGATAATTTTAACCCTCTCGAATTAAACTGTGCTTTGAATATCTTTGTAAAATGTAAGTTGTGTTTTCTGATGCGCTTTTCAGTGCTGCAATCAACAAATAAAGTACACAGATTCGGACGTTTGTTTGAAATGTTCGACGGAAGCAGAACGCTTTACGACTACGACTACCTTACTTCCTGAGCTCAAATTATTGTAATTTACATCGGTTAACTCCGTAATTACTTGAGGGTTACAGGTTAAGGGGCCATTACCGTCTTCTTGCTAACGGCACAATACTTGGTATCAGCCAACAGCTCGATGGCTGCACGGCGAGGATCGAAATCAACACCTGCCACCCCAATCTGTTTCACGATTTCACGCGAGTAGGACGTTCCATTGATCCAGAGATTTTTTTAGAGATTTCTCTGAAATATTGGTCAATTTATGTTCAACTTTTATATTCATATCTCTGACACAACTTGAAAAATATTTTTTCTGCACATTTTTTTAAAGTCTTACAGACAAAACACTTTTACCATTCCCTCAATTTTATAAATCTCAAAATCTTGAAAAACCTCGCATTTTTCTATTTTAGCACGGAGATCGCATAATTACCTCCACCCTCTGTAAAAAGTGCACCGCAACTTTGTCGGGTGTGAATAAAGTCACGATAAAGTAGGTGGTAGCAGCGATTTCCGCCGTAAAGCTACGCCATTTTTCTGTCCGTGGTACGTAAGTAAATCAGCCTCGGTCGCAAATACGGAGGCGTAACTTATCCAACGAGCGAAAGCCTGTCTACTTTTTCGGTAATTCTTACCCAATTTGAGGGTAGGCAACCACTGTCATTGATATATGTTGTGTCCCTCGTACAGTCGCACCTGAAAGCGACTATAACTCACTATGGCTGTCAGTTAGCGGGATTACATCAAGAAAGATATATCGCAATCATCATATAAATAGATCTCACAAACTTAAGGTTTTTTTTCAATGAGACTAAATTATAAGCGCAATTCCCTAGAAATATTAGATTTGATAAATGCTAACATTAGGGTGTATTCATTACCTAAGCAACTAAGGGAAAGCTCCCTTAATAATTCTCTGCAATCTTTTTCTAACTCTATTTTCTTTATAACCAAATTTTGAAAAGGGATTACTTACTATTGCGGACGTCATAAGCTCGACAGATTTCAGAATAATACATGTATTCAGACCTATACATAGATTTTCTCCTTTAATCGAGGTCCAAACCCTCGTCTAGTCTAGGAAAATTTCGGTAGCAAGAGCTGTTGAACCCCTGTCCACTCCTCCTAAGGTCATTCGAATCCCGGGAAATCCGCCTTGCCAGACGTAATATGAAATCTCACACATTTGCACGACATATCGAATCCGAATCTCATGCCAAAGAATATCCCGTCAGATCAGTGATAAGATTTCCCTCAATCCTAAGGAAAAAATTCGAGAGATGAAAAATTGCAATTTTGAAAATCTACAATGAGCTTTAATCGAAGAAATTCAACATTACTTCTTTAAAAAATCTATTTATAGATCAAATTCACTAGTTGACAGTTTACGTTACATAATTCGCGATAAAATTGGAAAAGTAATAACAGAGATGAGATAGAGAGATCAGATATAATTTTCTAAGACGAGATTTGTTTTAAGCCAATAGGAGATTAAAACGGATTGGAAATGACGTAGGAGGCTCTTTTTAGTGCCTCAAGTAGGCTAATCCACATAAAGAGTTCAAACGCAGCTAAAATAAGAACACACCTGGCAATCTAGTATTATGGTTAAAATCGTAACAGTGGCTTTAATACAACATCCTGTCTCTACAAGCAATTAACTCAGCAGAAATTGTGATGGAAATTTAAAATAACCTACATTTACTTACCCTAAACTAATAATAAAAGTTCGATCCTTGCGCGAATAACTGTAACCACGCTGCTATTTTCTAATTCCAATCTCTGTGAACAGTTTCTATTTACTCATTTGATCACGAAGCTATTAATTAATGTAATCTAAACCGAAAAATCTGGACAATTAGAAATTAAAGTTACTATACTGAAGGTATTATAAATAACATGAAGCACGAACCGATAAACAGTTGCACTTGATACCGAAACGGATTCAAGCATCCTTCGTGATAAAAGTAGTACAATACAAATGAATAGCGTCCAGGATAAATTGTTCTGTTCTTTGTTTCACTATAGCTTCAGTACTTCAGTACTCTGTCAAGAACTTCACGGATCATTGATCAGAACACGTTGGCTTATCGGTGACAATATTTACCTACCTTCCGTTTTATCTCCCCTTAAAGGAGAAACAAATTTACATATGAATAGGACCTAATGTCAGACAGAAAGGGACAGGGGACTGAGATATCGGTCTTAATGGCAAAAAATGTCAAGAGTAACTCACATTCCCGCTATCATACATCTTAACATCTAACGTATATGTAAGCGACCTCGTATTTGAATTTGGTTGAACATTTTTTAGTCTGTTTAGGGGTTTCAAAGGAAGTTATCAGAATCTGAATTATCAGAATGAAGTAACCCAAAGTAAATAACGCTGAAGAAGAAAAACGAATGGTTATTGATTAATCCGTAGAATAAAATAAAACTTAATAGTACGAAATTGCTATTCGCACATTTTTCCATCTTCGCATAGTTTCAGTTTCTCATTTTCCTTCAGAATAGGTTGAATACGAGTATTATACGATTTCTACGCGACAATAGTCGATAACAGATAACGAAGTTTGAATCGCTATCTCTTCTTTTATTTTCTACTCCATTCTTTTTCGAAATAGGAGAATCCAATTCCGGGCTCTTGATATTTCATGGAAATCGTGTACCTGGGATGAGGAGGAAATGGAACGAAGCGGTACCTAAGGTTCACAGAGGGTTCTGAGGGGGTCGAACGGTCAGACTAGCTATCGATTGAACATTCACTGAAATATTTAAACAGTATTACGGGCAGCTCGCTTTTAGTTGTATAAGGGCCAATATATTCACCTAACAATCCTAAACTGTACGCAATGGCACCCTCCGCATGCTAAAATATTCCGTTCCCTTGTGCAATGTGCGTTTTGCTCAATTTTTTCACATGCGTATAAGTGCGGAACATCCGGTTTTAAATTTCATCTTGTTAATTATTTCCACATTCGGGAGGATTGTGATTACAAGTCAGTTCGCATACCACGGTGACGCGCTAAAATGCTAGACAAAACTCCTGGTCATCTCCAAGTTAGCAAATTTTTCCCGGGCATTCAAATTGAAAAATTTAAGCATTCAAAGCTGAAAAAAATTTTAATTAAAGAGTTCGAACTTTTAAAGCTGAACAATTTCATAATTTAAAATTTCAAGCATTTAAAGTTGAACCTTTTCAAAATTAAAAAATTTGAGTTTCTGAAGTGGAGATCTTTTGAATCTGATATAATAAAATCTAAATTTCGAATTGATGTAGTCAACGTGGAACTCTTTAGAATTTAAGATATTTAAAATCGAAACTCAATACATTATAAATTCAGCCACTTTAGTTAAAAGTTTAAACGTTCAATAATGTACACTGTACGGGGATAAAATGGGAGCCTTTTAATTTAAATTGGTTTCTTCAAAACCACCATGTTATGCGCAAGATTTAGTACCAGAAAAATCTAAGGATAAATATGAGCTGGCCTTCGAGAAATTTGACAATGGAGAAAACAAGACAAAACAGAAGAACATTCGGACAGTGAACATCATCATTATCAAAAAAGATTCACTTCATAGGACGTTCTCGCACCATTTCGGCAAAGGGCTATTTAACGCTCACTTTTTAAGGGACTCTACAGTCTCATAATATGGTGGCTTCGAATAAAATATCATACATCACTCGTAGGATTACACACGCCTTCACGCGAAATTCAATGTTCGCAAGGACGACTAGAAAAACCATTGAAAAACATTGCGAACATTGAGCTCCCCGTAGAAAGACGTGCCTAATCCTACTTGTGATGTAATATACTATTATTCTAAATCTGAAGAGCTTAAAAATTAGGCATTATCTCAAATCAGAAGCCCTTCAATAACGAGGTAGCTGTAAATTACATGACTTTCCCTGATCACTAATTCATTTTCCCTGACTGTTCTAAATTTTTATTTTAGGTATAAAAACAACCTCACACTGGAGATCAATAATGTTATTGCAAAATGAATGTTTGTTCATAAATTTCTTTTAAGCACTTTTAGTGGCAACAGTCACATAGAATTTTATAACGGGCCATCCACAAATTACGAAGTCATTACGTGAAATACATTCATTTTCAACCAAATAGTTGAGTTTTGAACTCGAAAAGATAAATTTTGAACCAAAAATGAAAGAATAAACTTTTCAGTAAAAAAATCAATTTCCAACCAAGGGAAAAAGAATTTTCAACAATGTAGTGCAATTTTTAACCAAAGTGATGAATCTTCGAGAAAATAAATTTCAAACGAAAAATGTAATGTAGTTGATATCTATACGAAAAAATATTATAATTTTGAATCAAAAACTTTTGAATCAGTGGAATTTAAAAAAAAAGGAATTTTTAACAAAAATTTAAATTTTCCACAAAACAAAAAATTAACTTCAACTACAGTTTATCGAAAATTCCCTGACTCTGTCAGATTTTCCCTGAAATTCCCCGTCTTTCCAGGCCCAGTTATAAATTCCCTCACTTTCTGGAAATCCCAGACCTGAAGCAACCCTGAATATTCCTGAATTATTTGAAAAACTGAACATTTTTAAATTAAATACCGCTATATTATCTTTATACTTAAAAATTTTATAGATTGAACGATAGTAAATAGTATAAGTAGTTTAAAATTAATATTTTTCAAATAGTGATTTATATATTCCTTAATTCGCAACAATATAATCAACACACTATCTTAAGCGGTGCAATTTTAAAGCGTTTCTAATTATGAATCAACGAATTAGAAATTCTTAAAAAATTGAAAAGAATTGATAAATCGGACCAGAAATTCTCAATGTTAATAAGGACAAAGTAAAGGACTTTAGAATTACATAATAAACAATTATCGCATACTTAGAAATGTTACAAATCTAACTTCATACCTAAAATAATTGAAAATCTAACTCACTCAAAATTATATATTTGCATGTGATATCAATTTAGTTACATTTGAAGTGATTGGAAAGTTTTTTCCACTAAAAGTTTAAAAAGTTCCTGGTCAAAAAATAAATTCGCTCTCATTTGCCGCTTTCACATCTCAGCAGCCACTGTGGCGGATGTACTTGTCCGGAATTCAACAAATAAAAAAAACAATAAATAAGAAGAAAGTGTTTATATTTTTGTGCACCCGAAATAATTGAAAGAAATTGCTTACACTTTTGACAGGTGTACTAAAGTCTGCAGAGAGAAATAGCAGGTGAGTTGATCCGCATTTCCTGCTTCAAGAATTGTGCAGCTTTGCTCTCTCTGTCATATATGCCGAATCACGTCAGAGAGAGACAGAGAGAGAGAACGTGGCTACTCAGGCGAATAAATATACAAACTGTGATAGTGTCATGGATGCCGTAATTGGTTGGATACTCGTATGTCTGGAATGTCGATTGGTTAGATATACGCAAGGTGGCCGAGGCGCCGAACAAATCGCGAGCCTTCCACAGTGGAAATGAGATTATGCCGCAATAAATTTGTCCTTCTCGTGTATTGGGGCATCTGTTTCATAAACCCAAAGGAGAATGAGAAGTCGAGAGAAATGTGTCACTTTAATGACACCTCCTGCTAGCTACTCGCGCACTGCTCCCAAACAATGATGCGTGTCAGACTCACATTTTGACCCCTTATAATAGGGAGCGTGCACGCGTCTCAACTCATACATATGAAACTACATGCTGAACGTCCACATGTGTGTGCACTAGACACGATGAAGCAGTTGATAATCGAGTAAGTTCTACTATAAATAATATGGAGATATGAATACGAGGAGACCTGGCATTTCGTTGCAACGATGAATCTTACAAAAGGGATGAGCGCGAAATTATAGGATGTTCAAGCGGTAATGAGAGAAAGGGAGAGAGGTGGGGGGAGGTGTCTCTTCCTTTTCTCACTTACCGTCTCACGGCTTCAATCATTCGCTTCTAATATTATGCCTTGTTATATGATAAATAATAACTCAAAAGTTCTGAACACGGAAAAGTTTATAACGAAAATTCACCTCCGCCTTATATGATTCATACATGTGCGAAAACATTAATGTGTCGAAACAGTATGTTGGAATGCGGATATTCCAGCTGTCAGCTTATTATCTACAGATTCTAGAGAATAAGAAGAGCGGAATAAAAGAAGGCACAAAAAGCTATGCGATTGTGTTTACGAGCAAAATAAATATACCGCGTGAGTTTGGCAGAAAATCCCGAGGGGCTATTCACTGAAGAATTCTCAGGACGACCGGCGACTAACTTATCCGAAATCCTCAAGTCGTCCCTATAGTCGTCAGTAGTCGTCAGTAGAAGTCTTGGTTAGTCTTTGGTAGTCTCTGAGCATTCTCCCGTAGTTCGTGGAAAGTCGGTGGAAGTCGGAAAATTGATCACGATCGAACTCGTACGAAAGCGTCTGCTCTGATCATGCGCAGTTCTGTTTCGTTCGCAGTATCGTTTGCACTATTTGTCTCGATATTTGAGGAGTTTACTTTCAAAAGGGTGTATATTAATCGTTGATCGTATCTTTAGGATGAGCCCTATTAACCTGTGTGTCAGTTCCCTCCAAAAAAACTTTCTATCCCATAATAAATGTGAGTTAAACTTTTGCTTTGCCATCAAAATTATAAAATTCAGCCTGTGGATAATGAGATAATGAGAATCCAAACTTCTGGTAATTTGGTACGTGGTCTAGGACCAAAATAATGTAGTATCACATAAAAACCAATTCTTTTTATAAATGCTGTAAAACGTTTTTCTCGATTTCCCAACAAAAGGCAGATATATGCCCTTCTGAAAGTAAATTCATTTATGATCTGATGCAATTTGATGCAATTATAACTTTTCGTTGAATATTTCAACAAAACAAGATTCTAGTTTCAAATAAAAAAGTTGAATCCAACCAAAAAAGACCAATTTGCAAAAATATAATTGTATCCTCAACCAAAACAGATGAATTCTTAACCAAAAAGTTGCATGTTTACCCCTCGTTTCACCCAAAAAGGATGAACTTTCTACCCAGAAGATTTATTTTCTACCAAAAAAGATGAATTTTTAACAAAATACATGCATTTTTTACCATAAAAGCTCAATTTTCAACCAATAGTTTACATTTTTACATAGTTGCATTCCCAACGAAGAAAATCAATTCACAACCAACAAAAAATTAATTTTTAGCAAAATAGTTTAATTTAATTTAAAGAACAATTTTTGGAAATCAGTTGAACATTCTAACGAAGAGTTGAATTTTCAAAAAGGATGTTATTTTTTATGAATCTTCAACAACAACAAAAAATGAATTTTCAACAAAATAGTAGAATTTTTAATTCAAAGTTGAATTTTCGTATTGGGTTCTATTAAGTCAGTTTAAATCTAAGTTGATCTTTAAATTATATCAATGTTCTCAAATGAAAAAAACTGTCTAGACAATTTAATTGAAAGTATTCTCATACTAGTATCAAATAAATAGTTTCAATTCATTATTTATTGTTCAATTGGCGGTTATATAAAATTATATTTCCGTCACGCCAAATGTAGCTAATTTATTTTTGGTTTAAAATCAAGATTTTAGATTGAGAATTGAACTTTCATGAATAAAAATTCGTGTATTTTATCAAAAATTTTTCTTTGACAGAAAATTTATTTTTGTGGTTGAAAATTATTCTGTTTTGGTTGAAATATTACTTTTAACGACAACTATAACTATTTAAATTTTTTAAATTCTACTTTTTTGGTCTAATTTAGTTGTTTTTTGTTTCATATTAAAATAATTTTTCGTTGTAATGTGAACTATTACATGTTTCGTTGGTAACTGCTTTTTTTGATAGGAAATTCGACTATCTGGTCGTAATTTGACTATTTAGTTGAAATTTTTTTTTTGTTAATTTTTTTTATCTGATGATGTAGTTATTCTATTGTTGGTTGGTAATTTTTCCTCTATAAGTTAAAAATTCAACTGTTTGGTTGAAAATGCATGTATTTTGCTGAAGATTCGTCTATTATAGATCAATTCAGTCGGCTGAAAATTCGTTTTCTTTTCGTTGAACATTAGTTTTTTCAACTGCGAATTTGAGAATTCAATTTTTGATTGAAAGTTTATCTCTTTTAGTTGAAAACTCAACTATTTCCTTGAAATTTCGTCTTCCATGATTATAAATTACCTTTTTTTGTTGAAAATTCGTCTATTTCGGTATAAAATTTATCTTCTTTGATGAAAATTCAATTATTTGGTTAAGGATTCAACTATTATGTTAAGAATTCATCTTTCTTCGTTGAGTTCAACTGATTGATCATTCGTTTTTACTTAGGTTGAAAATTAGTTTTTTTTAACGGAAAATTAAACTATCTCGTTTTTTGGTTAAAAACTTATCTTTTTTAGTTAAAAATTAAACTATTTGATTTTTCATGTAGTTTGCTGAAAACTCGTCTTCTGGTAAATAATTAATGTTTTTGCTTGAAAATTCATATTTTTAGGTTAAAAGTTCAGATATATTTGGTAAAAAAATCAACTATTTTGTTGAAAGTTCAATTACTTTTTTGCAAATTTAAATATTTTGAAATAAATACAATTTTCAATGCACATACGCATTTTTTTACTAGCCCTACAATTTTAATTATTGTTCCCTTTTTTAAATTAAAATTAATATTCATGTGTGGTTAATGCAATTAGGTACAACAATTTGATAATGTTATTAACTTCTGTGGTAATGCTGGGTAATAAATAATTAAATTAATAAATTAGAACGGTCTGTGGCTCGCGACCATTCGTGTCTTTCTTACTCTCACGTATTCATGCTACGAGAAAAGAAGACAGAAAACCAAATCGTGATGCCTGCTATTGCCGACAATCCTCACGAGTAAGTCGCTGGTCGTCTTTAGTCGTCTCTGGTCGTCACTACGGTCTTCGCTAGAGCAGTCGGGCAGTACTTGGTAGTTTGACTAACAGGGAATAACATGAATTCTCAGTGAATAGCCCCTCGGAAAATCCACTCAACTCACATTCTCATATTTGTAATGCTCCTTGATTAATACGATAATCCGATGACGAAAACGGATAACACTATGATCATCCACTTTGAAATCGTTTTTTCTTTTCTCGCTTGACAGTTGAATAAACCAGTTTTTATGTGATAAAACGTGGCCGGGCTGCATAACTTTTTTGATGTTTGCCGAATGATAATATTGCATTATAATGAGTACAAAATTGTCGATAGACTGATAAGAAAAATTACGATTGATCATTAGAATAATAAATGACACATAGTTATCACGTCTTTAAACTACATGTATGTATGTTTTACTCTCTCTTTAATGACTAAATACTTTTGCAAAATAAACGTTATGTGTCTCCAAGAATTAAAAAGATAAATATGATATATATATATATATATATATATATATATATACACGGAGAAAAAGGTCTAGTTGGGCCTACTAGATGAATCTAGTTACGCGCGTCTAGTAAATTTAAGGCAGAAGTTCCGTTACTCTTACTCGATGTCTTGTAAGTAGTCTAGTAGATTTAACCGATACATCGTGTTATGGCAAATAGTGTCCATAACTAGACATCTAGTAGCGTGTTACCCCCCACTACTCTTTTACTCCCTTCGTCGCTCCCTCCCACACCCTTTACCTACACTTTCTCTCCCTCAAGCCTGCTTCCAAATTTTCGGAGTCGTCACCTCCAGTTTCCTCCAGCCCCTTGCATTTCTGTGTCCCGTGCGTTATTCTGACCATTTTCAGAGCGGCAGGAAGCCAGAAGCGATGGGTTTTTATTTTTGTTTCTATTCGCGTGTATTAAAATAAGTGAATTCCGTGATGATAAAAAGGATAATCTTTTGGCCTTGTGGAACCTTTTCTCTTACAAGGCTATATTTCAAGAAATGTTAACTATCTTTTTCTTCAGTGTAGCCGCCATGTTGTTCTGAAGATAATGCTTCAGGCCGTGCGATTTCTTCTAATAATATAAAAGCATGCCTTTGGACAGTGTTTAATAAACGAACTTCATTTTTATTGTGCTGTTTACATTTTGAAACCTGTCTTAAAGATCCTCAAAACATACTTATTTTCCTAGAAAAACTATTTCCCAACAGTATACATCTGGTAAATTTTACCAGAAAACT